>JAOBAT010112411.1:0-37540 GCA_026413305.1 Hydrozoanthus tunicans
TGGTGTCAAACGGACATGCAATGTCAATAAGTAGGCATTTCCTACTGGTCTTTTCTAGGACAACAATATCGGGCCTAAAAGCCTATTAGCTTTTGAAAGAGACATACGTCGCGACGATTGCAGTGCCATCGTTTGTATTAATTTGCTATAAACCTTCTTTCAGTGCTTTAGACGGTAACTTAAGGATTTGCTTTTTTAGATGCCCATTTCTGACTGCATGTTTAAATTGAACACGACACGACCCCTTTAAAACAATAGTTCATTGCAATCGTCTCTCCTCCTCCATGTTTTGCACACTGTAGGTGGTGGAAGCCATGCATCGCTTAAGATGCGTATCAAACTCGGGAAGCAGTCAGTGGAAAAGGCAAAACAGGAAACCGTAAGTTCAGCAGTGAGTTACTTTATTTAGACGAGGAACACCTTCCCCTCCTTCTCGGTCGATTAGCAGTTGACCATCCCTTCATTAAATAGGGAATCTTAACCCCTCTTCCCATTGAATAAGCAGTTTACCATCTCGCCATTAAAGGGGGAATCCTCTCCCCTCTACTCGTCTAGTAATCAGGGCCGAGTTGTTCAAAAGACGATTAGCGCTAACCCAGGGTTAATTACCATGACAACCCATAGGTTTTGTTAAGAGTTAACCCTGGGTTAAAGTTAATCGACTTTCGAACAACCGGGCCCTGTCTATCATTCCCTCATTAAATAGGAAATGCTCTTTCCATCAAATAAGCAGTTTATCATTCTCTCATTAAATAGGGAATGCACTTTCCATCGAATAAGTAGTTTATCATTCCCTCATTAAATAGGGAATGCTCTTTCCATCGAATAAGCAGTTTATTATTCCCTCATTAAATAGGGAATGCACTTTCCATCGAATAAGTAGTTTATCATTCCTTCATTAAATAGGGAATGCTCTTTCCATCGAATAAGCAGTTTATCATTCCCTCATTAAATGGGGAATGCTCTTTCATCGAATAAGCAGTTAATCATTCCCTCATTAAATAGGGAATGCACTTTCCATCGAATATTAATTTATCATTCCCTCATTGAATAGGGATCCATCAAACAACAAACTTCACCCCTCTACTCATCTAATAAGCAGTTTACCGTTTTCCAATTAACTACAGAATCATGTCCCCTCTTTTCATCGAGTAAGCAGTTCAGTTGACCCCACCCTAGTTAGATAGGGACCTTTCTCCCCTCTTCTCATTGAATAGGCAGTTGACCATCCCCTAACTGAACACTGGAAACCTCTCCTCTCTCCTCGTTGACCTTTTTCGAGGGTATGTTTTTGGTGAAGTTCATTTATAGCACAACCAGTTTCTACAGACTTTGAAACAAATAATCGCCTTTTAGTTCCATCAACTGAATTAAGTTCGAGAACAAAGAGCGTGATGTCACGCTGTTCTAGCTGTTAGAGCTTGGTGTTGTTTATAACATTTTTGACTTATTGAGCCACGGGAAGACAGGCAATAGGACTCGAGGTCCCCTTCGAGGCCTGCCACCCGGGACCTACGGTTTAACGTCCTTATCCGAGAAGACGCGAAGGTCTAACCGTTTGCAGATGTTAGAGCAAAGGCAGCACCTTCTCTTCAGTTATTTTAAGACCCTGAGTGAAGGTCCGGCACCGGGAATCGAACCCGGGCCTCCCGCACGAAAGACTGGCACCTTACCAACTGGGCTAGCCAGGCGGCGGTTAATGTCTGCTTAGATCATTTCTATCTAATATTGCAAGCTTGGCAACTTGTGATCCTAAATTTATTCGAACCTCTGTTTTCCTTCCTAAGGGAAAAAAGAAGCGCCGTGGCCGACCACCAAGAATCCGAATTGAGCCGAGCGATAACGAAGGTGACTCGTGCCCTCCCTCGGAAAAAGCCGAAAGCAGTGACGTGGTAAGTTACTATAGTAATGATCAGGGTTCGTCCGGGTCCTTAAAAACCTTAAAAGTCCTTAATTTTCACTTTGCAAAATTCGAGGCCTCAAAAGTCCTTAAATTTTACAAAAATCAGTCATGGTCCTTAAAAAGTCCTTAAATTTTTGCTTTCCACTGAAGTTGGCATTTTGTTTGAATCATGAGTCGGGTACTTAGCTTACACTTTGTTGAGTTTTAATAAAGACTACACTGTTATGTTGTCATAAAAAGTGCACAGTAATAGTTCTGCTTACGAAATGCCAAATCAAACCTTTGCAGTTCTATAGACTTTAATGTCAGGTCCGTGAATAAAAAACAACTAAAACGTGCCTATAACTGTGTCAAGGGAATCAATATCGTAAAAAGTCATGTTGTAGGTCAGTTCTGGTGGTTGATGTCCCATGGCTTAGGTCCTCAAAAACCAATAATCTTACCTTAAAAGTCCTTAAATTTTGCTTTGAGAAAAGCGGACGAACCCTAAATGATATTAGCAATAAAGGCATTGATGCAAAGGTAGTTAACTTATATATACTCGCGTGTTGCGGCCTCAAGAGCTGTAGAAAATCGTTGAAAAACTCAGAAGTGCATTGGCATTGTAAACATACTGCAAATCTTTCTCGCGGACGCGATTCACGTACGCTTGTTTGTTTCAGTTAAAATCAAACACATTTGAAGTAGACTCGAACTTAGTCTCCCATAGCGGGACGTTGCCCCTTTAACATTCAACGGAACTAGAAAAACGAGAGAAGTCACGTTAATGTAGTTTTCCTTTTCATTAAAACTAAATTTTTGTGTTCTATTGATAAAGTAGTAATGCAAACGCCAGAAAGATGTTAGTAAAATACTTAGCTGTGTAAAAGATTTTGGACTTTTTTTGTTTTGGGACAGTCTATTCATAAGCTCGTTTTGTTGCTGTATTGAAATAAAAGCTACCAATTGGTAGACATACAGGTGTCAACCTCCAGAATTAGAAAAGAAAAAACGCTGATTTTTTGACTTAGTACATGTTCTATTTTAGGACGACTCTGAAGAGGACAGCGATGAGGGGGCGTCGTCTTCACATGCAGGCTCTTCTGCTGTGCCTTCACCCGGCAGTGTGAAGAGGAAGTGAAGAACTAGCGTCCAGTTGGCGGCCACACCAGCTCGGACCCCGCCCTAGTGTAGCTGCGTTTGGTGAAAGGTTTCGCCCAAAGAGTACAGGGCTTGACTTATAAATTCCTATTGGAAAATCCTTGTAGCTTGCCACAACACTCGTAGTTTTTACTTTTGCCAAAATGTTCGGTTTAACTTAGGACTTGTGAGTCAGTAACTTGCGTTAACCAGTTTTTAGCCATGGAGAGCTTAGCGACGGGTTAAGTGTAAGTAACTATGGTTAGCTAAGTCCAAACCTGATCTGATCTGAAGCAGGGTTTCAACTGGGCCAACAAAACTAAACTGGGGAAGAAGGGCGAGCGAGTAGTTTTCAGAAAACCGTTGAAAACGATGTTAATATTTCAACTGCCCTATTTCTTTTTGTAGCGGAAACAGAAAGCATTGTCACCTTCTTTAAGCTTGCAACCCGGAAGACTATGAGTTTGGGTGTCGAAAGCTATGTTATTTTGGAATAACTTTGAAGATTTCTCGTAGAATAAGACTTTTTAATGGTTTACGTAAATAAAAGAAAACTACGTACTAAGTTTCTGTGTGGCATAGTTTTTGCTTTGATTGTAGATAACAATCTCTTTGTTTTCTTCTGTGAACAGAGATTTTGCATTGCCTTTTCTCGCAATATCTCGCTCTTGTATAAAAACTTTGGTAGAACTTAATTAAGGTCTTCAAACTTTAATTGTTTTCTATAGAATTAGTATGGAAAGTTAAGAAAAAGCAGAAAACCAACTTATTTGCCTTGCTATGTGGTAGAATATAAAAATTTCTCATAACCGCGATTTGCCTCTAGTGTTCTTAAAACATGAAGGGGGGTATTTTTTGTCAACTTAAACATGCAATAGTTGTGCATTATTTTCTGATTTTCGTGCATTATAAAAAGAATAAAGCCAATTGTAGTTATTACTCGTTGTTGATTGCTAGATCAGTAGATACATATCAGGACAGGTTTGTACGCAAGCGCGATAGATATTGGGAAGAGTTTGTACACGTGCGCGGTAAATAAATATCAGAACAGGTTTGAACGCGTGCGCGGTAGATAGATATCAGGACAGGCTTAAACGCGTATGCAGTTGACAGATACAGGGGCAGTTTGTACGCATTCACGGCATCGTAGTCTGTCATCTCGGCCCAACCCCCTGAAAGGGCTGCGAGAAAGACCAGCAGCCGTCGTAGGGGGGTTGGGCCGAAAGGATGCCTGATACTTGACACCAGTGGCAAAATAGAAGACAGCATCCGTGCATTTTGTTTTTCAAGAATTAATTGTAAGCAGCTTTCAACATCGTGTCTTGTTTCCTTGTGTTATCTTCGGGGAACAAAGGATACCGTCAATATTTTCGGGGAGCAGAGGATACTGTCAAAGTATTTTCGGGAATTAATGGATACTACCAAATTTTGGGGAACAAAGGACGCTGTCAAGATATTTTCAGGGGATATTAAGTTAATTTGAGGGAACAGGAGATAGTATCAAGTTATTTTCAGGAAATAGAATACTATCAAGTTACTTTCGTAGAACAGGAGACAAATTCAAACTTCAGGAAACAGCTTTTTTAAATAAATTGTCAGGGAACGAGAAGCTGTGAGGTTGTGTTCAGGGAACACTATCAAGTTATTTTCGGGGAACAGGAGATACTATCATGTTATTCTCGGGGAAAAGAATACTATCGAGTTACTTTCGTGGAAAGGAGACAATTTCAAACTATTTTCAGAAAACTTTTTGTCAATAAATTGTCAGGGAACACGAGAAGCTGTGAGGTTTATTTCAGGGACCAGGGGATTGCTAGCAAGTTATTTTCCAAGAATAAAAGATACAATCAAAATATTTTCAGGGAACTTACAAAGGATAGTGTCATTTTTGTGGAACAGGAGGTATAAATTTCAATCTATTTCCAGGGAACAACATTTTGTCGAGAAATTGTCAGGGAACAGAAGACGCTGCGAGATTATGTTTAGGGAGCAGGGGGTTCTATTAAGTTATTTTGGGGAACAGGAGATAGTTTCAAACTGTTTTCAGGGAATAACATCTTGTCAAGAAATTGTCAAGGAACACGAGAACCTGTTGTTTTCAGGGAGCAGGGGATACTATCAAGTTATTTTAGGGGAACAAAGGGAACTGTCAAGTTATTTTCGTGGAATTAACAGGAGACAATTTCAAATTATTTTAAGGAAACGACGTATTGTCAAAAAGATATAATTGTCAGGGAACACGACCGAGAAGCTGTGAGATTATTTTCTTTCCCTGCGCGCGTCCATTATGGCGGCTCGCTTGACAGATTGACGCCTGGTGTGTCCCTTTAAAGTCCCTATCAAGCTTATTTCTTTACTTTTTGGATTAAAACTGTTGTCGTCTGTGAACTCAAAATTCAAATAACCAAAGACAATTTCCACGTCTAAGTATGCTATTTAATCATAAAAAGTTCGGAGTGTAAATTTTGACCGAGCAGGCCGGGGACTGGTAACCTGTGAAGTAGCAGCAGTGAGTTATGTGGTTTTTGTATAAAACTATCATTTCTGTTAGTAAGGAGTAATTCATTGATTAAAGTTATAACAATGTGACTGTTGTAGCAAGAATTGAATTTCTTGAGATAAAATAGATTGTCTCTGCTTCGTGCCTCGTGCTACGTCATATGCCTCCTGCTTCGTCATCATTGTTTTCAAGTCTAAAAAATGAAACGAGAAGGCGAGAAAGGGTTTCATTTTCGAGAATTACTAATATTAATAAGTTCTACTTTTCATCTGGAACTTAAAAAATAAGCTTTATAGGGACTTTAAAAAACAGCCGCTACGTAGGCTAGTAAATGCGAATTCGAGCTTTATCTATAAATAGATATATTTTTTTCGAAAAAAATGTGTAGGAGTTCGTACTCAGCACATCCGTTATTGGAGACCAATTTCCTTAGGTGCGACCGTTCCACTTGGCTTTGCCGGAAACAATTCTGCAATGATATTAGTCAAGTACTGGCTGCCTGACTCGTTTACTCCTATGGTTATTATAAATAGTCAGCACCAACTTAATCAACGTAATTAACTTTCTTTTCTTTTCTTAATCTTCTGAATAAAGTATCTTGTTGAAAGCTCAAGTCAGCCTTTTTACAAGACTGAATGCAGTGTTGTACACTCTTGTTTAGTCTTAACCGAACCAGGCTTCGCTTGCAAGAGAAATGATTGAGAAAATAAAGATCAATGTAAAAAAAATGTTAACGATCGAAGCACGCGCTATCAGATGCACAATTAGCATTAGAAAATATATATTCATTGACACAATGAATCCAGGTCAAGCTAGACGCACAGGGAGGCCGACAGGAGTGAAACACGTCGAACGCATCTCACTAATTATGCTATCGTCTAGTTACACAGCCTAACTGCCGGAACTGGCAGCTATCATTGCGGAATTTCTACAGCCTCAAGCCGGGACACGCTCACGAGCGAAGTTACAAGGTTAATGCGATAAATTATATTAGGCGGCCAAAACGCCTGTTTATTCACAATATATGCACAGAGTAAAACATTCTGTATGTGTGTGTGTTTTATGTAAATGGTTATGTATGTGCACACCAGTATTACAACAACAACTTACAACAACTTTATTGGGCAGTGAATTATTGCAGGTTACCATAAGGATATTGATTGGATACTGTTTGCGGTATAGAAAGAGAGCAGCCATTTATAGAAATAGCAGAGATGACTGGGCCATGCGCCGAATAATTGCCTGTTACTTAAGTTTCAATGAGACTGTTCAAAATAAGAACAAAAACAAACACAATTAAGGAAGTGAGTTCATATACATTGTAACTATTAATAATTAATGACTGAAGATCAAAGAAGATGTCACTTATTTTTTAAAGCAAGCTTTCAAGTCATCTTCAATGGAATTCCAGATCTTGGTTTCGTGTAACACTCGTGACCAGGGATATTAAAGATGAGTACATTAGCAAGCAGAGGCCTCCTGAGAAGTTATTTTAAGTGTTATTTTGCTAAATTGTCTTCTTAATGTATACACATTCTGCACAATTTTCCGCGAGTACATGACTGTAACAATCTCTCTAACGGAAGGGGCAGACTCACTCATAAATAGTTTTAACGCCTCAGTTTAATCCTTAAGGAAATGTTATAAGATTTTCAACAAATTGGCTTAAGTTCTTTCTCTCGGTTAAACCAAAGTCACAAGTCGGCTAAAGATAATCGTGATTTTATCTTTTTACTTGGAAAGAGGACAATTATCAAACATACTGTATTAAGTAAGATGCATAGAGTCGGCGAGTAAATTGTTTCTTTGAAAAGGCCATGTATCCATATCATTCTGAAATTGTTTTTTTTTTTTTTGTTATCATTATTACTATTGTCTTTATTATTGTATCAATCGTCACAATTGTTATATCATAAGCATTACTACCTTGCTAGTTTTCATTAAACAACGCTTTTTTTATTCCATTTAAACCGAAAACCGCGTCAGAATGTATTTCAGCATACAATCGGCTTCAGGTACAGAAACCTGTACGAAGGCTGGGGTTGATTGACGTTTTTCAGAAGGGGCCCCGAATAGTCCCCGAAAATTCGGATGTGCTTAAATTCTAAGGCAATGCTCGAACGCTCGCGCAATTTTTTGATGCGTGCTCGCATTGTTTTCTACTAAGTAACTAAGTAATGTCCTCGAATACTCGATTTATTTTGAAATTTAAAAAAAATTATAAAAAATTTGGGTGCTTGCATGCTCGCAAGTACTCGCCAAGGACTATTCGGGCCCTTTCAGAGTTTAATAGTGTTTTCACTTAGCCAATAGGGAGCTTAGCTTAAGCAACAAGGACAAGAACGGCGACGACCAACGGCTCACAAAAAACTCCCGTTAATATAGTTTGCCTTTTTCGACCATGTCTACCTCGTTTACCCTCTCTTTTGTCCTAGTGACGCTTTGTGAACAGAAAATTAAAAGATTAAAAATTTTCTTTATATAAAGATAAAAGAAAATTAAGAACATTTCCTATTGAACGTTCCCATAGTCGTAAAAACTCCAAAATTCAGTTTTTCACGTTGTAATTTTGAAGGCTACGGAGTGCAGGTGTTCAGCACAGTGCATTCAAACGTGCAGCTATTGTATTCATTATTGTTCCCTGCCTTTTTCGTCATCGTCGCCCCTATTGTTTGTGCGAGCATACCGCTGGGCTGAGCCAAACTGCTCTGGTAATTTTTTACTATGTGCCTACCGGCCATCGTACTAATCTAAAATCGATTACAAATTCCTCTGGCTCACTTCCTCTTCCTTTACATGAAAAAATAATGAGCTCTTTCGTCGAACGCAAAATCTGTATCACTAATGAAAAAAAAACACAAGTTTTTTCCCTATTCAGTAAACATATCAAAGAAATTTGTTTTAAATGTCTTACATTCGTCCCACCTCGGGTGTGCGAAACCAGACAACAATTTTGTATTTATTCTATTCGTGGGTGGTTGCGTGGGAGTGGAGCGGGTGTTGATCGCTAGTAACCGACAGCAAAAAATGGTTAGCTACGATGTTTAGCGCCCCGCAACGCTTTTGAGAGTGGATGTTTTTTGCTGCAAGTTCTAGCAATGACGAGGAAACAGGCAAACTAGGATATTTTCCCACACATTAGGAACAACATAACAACTGTGCTATTACTAACTTTTTGACCGATACCGTTTTTCGGAATTAGTAAAAGTAATACGGTGTCAAAATATTCAACTAAAAAAAAATTATATGTACAGAAACTGTATGACTTTGCAAATTCTCCGTTGCAAGCCTAGTTTTTTAAAGTACGCTATTGCAAAATCATTCGCAGTTCATTTGCACTTGCTTGAGACACTCAAACAGAGTCACAGCGAGAAAAAAACTGCATCCTGCGAAATTAAAAGATGGGCAAAGAATGATAAAAAGTTGTAATTTCCATCATACTTAAGGAAGTTTGAAAACAAAAGGTATTCAAGTTCGCTTGACAAGTTGCATTGTTAACCAAACAAGCTGTTGCATATTTTACTAGCACATGGCTCGCTGCCTCTAGTCCTCGCAGCTCAATTTGTTCGAAGGTTTCATAACGACAAGCAAAAGTCATGAAATAGCTGGTTTTTCTCTGCTGAAACGCCAACAGAATTTATCAAATTTAATATGGATGCCGTACTAGCGCGGTAGACAAGCGGAAGGAGAAGAACCACGAGATACGTTGCTTACTCACTGAATGACTGAAACTTGTACCGAAGCATAAGGCGAACAAGGTACAAAACCGCCGTTTGAATCTTTAGCTTAAAAAATTACCTTATATTAGACTAACACTTTCCCTACAAAGAAAAGAAGTAAGTCAAACTCGAGCTCTTGTATGTTGTAGAGTAAAAGTGGTTGTCACGTCCCGACAGTCAGTTAATATATTGCTTCAAGTTCGCGTCACACAGGCAACGCGCCCATGCAATGCTTTTTGTTGAAATGTGGCGCATTGGGCCATGGGTCACTCAAAACCGTCTCATATTACCGTCTTAGTCCCAATTACGTCAAAACCTCGTCTACATTTTTCAGTTGATCTCTGAATGAAGAAATTCATACGTTATCGCTGCTGCATTGACTGGACAAGCAGTCTGGGAGATTACGAAATGATTAATTGAGACGTGTAGTTGTCTCAACTGAGTACAACCGTTTGCGAGCAGCATAAACACAGAAATTCGCCGCGGGCAGCTCGTATATATAAGTGTTTCCTGGTGTTTTACAGCCATCTTGGGATTGAGAAATTGTTGTCGGTACTGGGTTGTTCAGACACAGTATTGAGTAAGTGAGACTTGTTCCCTTCAAAAGGTGAGATGGACTAGTAGAATAACTAAAATTCGATTTGATTACATGATAGAGATGGTAGCAGAAATTAATCCCTGTATTGAAGATGATCAGAGCAATTCAAGCCGTTTGTTTGCGGTTTAACGATGGGGGTATGCCCAGGAATTGTAAATGCTGTAACATCCGTTAATTGAAACTATTTTCTAGATCTAATAGAAAAAAATTATCTTCTTGTGTTTGTCGACTGTTTGAGGCACTTTCATTTTATTATTATGCCTTTTTTGTTTTTTCTGTGCTTACTGCTCGGAACATCCGAGTGTGGCTTGTGCGGAAGTGGTTTGGACCTCGATAAGCTCGTTGGGTTTGGACCGACACGTATTCAGCATATGATTATTCTTTTAGCAGTAATAAGACGATTAATATCGAATTATTATCCGGTTTGCCTGAGCTGTTTCGTAATACAAACGCTTCTGTAGTTTTTATTGCAAATCGAAGCGTTGATACATCAGAAACATTTTACTTTTTGGCAATTGTTCATTGTTCACAGTACTCAGCATATTTTAAAGTATTTGTGACATGTTACAACTTCCTGTCTATTGATGAAAACTGTAACACAAGAATTTTGTATTTATTTTCAACGAACCTTGATATTAATAGCACAATAGAACATGAGCGATACTTACCAACTCGTTGTGCCGTTTTAATTTGTGTTGAGGACTTGGGTTTCATTTTTGATTTGATATCAAATCGTGTAATTATAAGGCCAAGCTAAAAAGTGAAAGTGTGTTGTTTGTATGATGTAGATTTTGTCATACTTGAATATTAATTTATTGACATAATTGATGGCGCGGTAAGTTAAAAAAGTAAACCTTTAAAGATAAAAACTACAGAAAATATTTTTTACGAATGAAAAGGGAAACTTATGGTTGCAGGTAGTTTTACTATAGAAATAGCGTGCCTTCCACACAAACATTGGATATAGCAAAATTTACGCGCGCCCGCACATCTTCAGGTCCTGAGACGTTGAGATGTTCACGTTGCGCTGTGCTTCAAGACGGGATTTTGGTGTTTGGGCGCTCCGTTCGGACTTCTTCTGTGCCCGCGCACGTTAACAGAAGTCGGGCGTCTTTGCTAAATCTATGTATTTGGCGGGACTCGAACCCGTGTCTCTCTTGTTGGGTGTGTTACCAAACTGTGGACAATTCAAAACGCATCCATTTTTTTCTTCATTCGAATTTATCATCTATCCCAGCAAAATTTCCGTACTCATCCATACTTAATTATGTATACGAAGCTATTGATCTTCAGACCAAAATATCGGAGGTAAACCTCGCTTTACGAGCAACCAAAAACTCGCGAAATCATTGTTAGGGTTAGAAGTAATGGTTAGGGTTTGGGTAAGGATTATATCTTTTAATTCGCGAAATGAAAAAGTGGAGTTTGTTGGCAATAAACTGCGTGAAAACGTTCGGCGGCCATTACTGTGTGCATAATTAAGTATGGTTGAGTACGGAAATTTTACCATTAAGCGTGGCGGCGTTTAATTCTGTCGTCACAGTTTAAGATGCGGCGCTTATTTGTGTGCGGCGCTCAAATCAAATAGATATAACGCACTGTAAGAAAAATCACACATTGAGAGAATGAAGGTGAGACATGTACTAAATGTGAACAAGCACAAATTGTCTCTACGAATTTCACCAAGTAATTTTTATCCGAGTTAGCGCCGCACGCTCATTCAAGTGCGACACTTATCAATTGATTTTAGGTTAAAGCTGCGACGCTCATTCGAGAGCGGCGCTTATTCAAAGAAAAACGCCTAGGCGATGGCTTACAGAACGGGCACAAAAAACTGTGATAACAAATAGGCTGTAAATACGTTGGTAATTGACTGTCTTCTTATCCACACAAACACGCTTATAATACAATATTTTGGATGGTAGAAAACAATTGTTGCGAAGAACTGCAAAATCCTTGATTAAGGAAGCCTGTGTTGCGGCTGTTTTTAAAAGGAGAGACAAAGAAAGTGTCAATCGTGAACTCTCTATTTTGGTTTCCCTTAAGTGAAACATCCGCTACGCACAGAGTTGTTTGACTGGCTTAAGTTTCTTGTATGTGTTGTGACCTGTCATCGGTAAGAACAATAAGGTTTGGAGGAAACAATAGAAATTTGAGAATTCGTCCGGCATTCTTGCACGAGCTAAAAATTGTCTCTTATGAGGTCCGGCTCTTTCTTGGTATATATTTTTCTGAATTTCGGCCTATATATATACAGAGTGTACGATCAAAAAGTCTGAGTACTGTGACCTTAACAGCATTCCAGTCGTTAGTGACACAAACAATCGGAGCGTTTTGCCTTTTGGCGAAACTGAAAATGTTTACGGAATCTTTTCTGCATATCGGGTTGGGACGGGTAAAACCGAGCTGAGCATGAACTGGCATTTTTTCGTTCATAGGTTTGTTACCACTTCTCGCTACATCCCGTGCGCTGTGTTTTTGAAAAATAATGTAAATCAGGACTTCTTTTCTTTGTTTCCTTTTTCTCTCCGTTTTTTTTTTTATTGAATTGCCTTCAATAGAAGTGCAGATAGACAGCCATTACTAATCGAGTTTATACTGATTGACTATTTTCACATTGACTGTCGGTCTCGAGAATCTTGCTACATTGCACCTGTCAGTGCGTGAATTGATACGAACTCTTTCGAAAGGTCTTGCTGTATGACATCTGCAACATGTTTTCGAGATCCAACGAGAAGTTTAACTTGGAAAACGGCCATGACTATTACATTGCAGGTGTAAACTTTTGTATCATGTGACGATGATTTCTGTATTCGTCATATTTTTTAATAAGCATGATCCTTGAGAAATTGGGCTAAGACATTTACATTTGCAGGGCTTGTTCAAACATATCTTTAATGTGATATGCTTCTCTCGTGGGTTAAATCGAAGCTTAACTAATGCTGCGAGATAGGCATTGCGGCTGCAACATGCAAACTTCGTAAACGTAGTACTGTCACATGTCCAGCATGTGATTGCAGCATCATGCCTATTGACAGTTTGACTCCGCGTTTTTCTGCAGACATGGAATACGAATTTGATTTGCTTGTTTTTCATAAATCCTTTTCTTTCTTTGAAAACGTTAAATCCAACAGAGTTTCTTGTGTAGCTCAGTTATTAACCGAGGTTTTTCGAATTGTTAAACGTTTGTTTACATTGGCAAACAATGCGACTGCATAGCCCGCATTCCCGAATCTTCTCCCAAGGGGACTACGATTAGTTTTCGTTGGCGATAACGCAATTTGATTGGCTGGTTGCGAGCACGTGATAAACCTTCGGGCATTCTTGGCGATGAAGCGACTTTCGCGCGCAAAGGGAATATTGTATTTCATAACAACAACTTCAAATCTTCAATATAAGCGAACTTTATAAACATAGTTGGGATTGTAACGCGATGTTTTTACTTTGCTCTTAGACTATGTTATTTCCCAGAGTGGATCGTCTAACTATGCCCCGATTACGGACGTATTTGTTGGGGATTTTGATAGTTGTTATAGCACTGTGCTTCGTCGACACACAAGGTAAATATCAAACGTGTTACCGTATTAGTCTTGTGAAATCATCGTCATGTTCTCGGTAACTTTTGTCTTTCATGACTAACTAGTATTTCCCAATTTCCCAGTGTTGTATTAGTGTCGTATATGTTAAAATCATAGAGGTTTTTATCGAATAGAGTTATTAAAAAAACATTTTAGCTTTGTTGGTTCAATCTGTACGAGTTCTGTCGCAATCTTTTTACTACGTGTTTTGTTTTTCCGCATATGGTAATGTCTGTCTGCCATCGTGCTTCTTGTCTTAAAATGGTCGTGTAAGCCCGGTTTTTGCTGTTCTCTTAGTTATTTTTTGATCCGAAACAACTTAATAACTTTTTGGGATGGGGATTTGAGTTGTCTCGCGAGGGTTTTAGTTTCTAGACAGTTGTCTAGTTGGTGTTGTAGCGTAGCCACGAACTGACTCGAGCGTGCCTTGCTTTCATTGATAGGTGTTCCGTGTGGTGGAAAAGACATATTCGTTTGTAAAAATTTAACATGTATTCCCATACATTGGAGATGTGATGGCGATAATGATTGTAAAGATGATATCAATTCCGACGAGTTCGACTGTCGTAAGTGTTTTCCATCTGTTGGTAATAATCGAGAGGGTTGAAAATGCTGAAGAGGGCCTCATTGTTTAGTACGGCGTGTTTAGTGCGCCGCGAACTTGTGATTAAATGAAATGACGAGTTTTGTTTTGATTATGTCTTGTGGCGCGGATGATAGAACAGTTTTTCCCATGTTTGATCGCAACGCAGCTCAGAAACAACTTTCGAACGTTTAAAACAGTTTGTAGCGAGGATAGAGAAACAACAACTCGCTACGAAACCATTTGTTACGTGCGAAGAAGTGAAAAAACCCATAATGGCGATTTGCACGACTACAATGAATGGAATCAACAAGTTTAGCTTACAACTTCAGAGAACTTGAGCATTGTAAGCTTCAACATAGCAAAGATAAAACGATTGAATGAGAACTTCAGGCCGGCGTTGTTGATACGGAAAATAAAGAGAAACTTAACCATTGAAAAAAGTATGGGTTGAGAATGAAGTTGCCACGAACGCGTGTTGAGTAGTCGTTTTTAATCCAACTTTAATACCTCGATTAAAAACAAGTGGATTTTCTTTTCCACAAAAATGAAGCACGTATTGCATGTACAAGTTTTTGTGGGAGTTTAAAGGAAGTAGATGAAACTGGTAATATCTTTGAGAATTTTGAGAATTTTTCCTCAATTTTGAAAGTTTGTTTTGGGACCTGCCCGTACGACGGTACAAATTCCTTATCGCCAGAGTACATTAGCATAGATGATCAAGGAAGGGAAGCGTGAAGCAAGCAAAAATTATTATATGGAACTTCTCTCCTATTGGTTATGATGGGATTTATGAGGCCAAAGTCTCACCACTGACGTAGTTAAACAGATTTTAAACATACTTTCTATACATGCAAGACCATTTATATGAATTATATTTTATATCTAAGCTAGGTCTTTGGAAGCTAAAAGTTCTTGTATGTTTGTCGTGTGCTTTTTTGGGTGCGTTTGCGAAATTGAAGCTTTTGATTATATCACGAAACTATTGAGTTTTCCATATAAGTTTAGAGTATGTATGTTTCATCAGCTTTCCACTTGAGGGGGTAATAAATTTCTGTGGTCTGACATAAGACGTTTCCATTCGACCACACCGACGTCAGTGTAATTTCATTATCGAAGTAGATTAAAACACGAGAAACAAGTAATGTGCACTAGAGCTGATGTAGTATTTTTATTGATATACTTAAGTTTAGATATTGTTAACTTTCTATTGTTAGTGTTAAATAAATATGTTTAAAATCATAAGTCTATTAGTTTCGTCAAACCAGGATATTTAAGTTGTGACAAAATTTATTTTAAAGTTTTGTGTAACATGAAGTTATGGCCCTGTTGTGTGAGATGCAAAGTTGATGGTAGCATATTAACTATTTAAAGGTCAACAAACGAATTAGCTTTACTTTAGTGGTTTGTAGATACTTAGTGCAAGCAAAATTAAAAGAGAAAAAACTGTTTTGCTGCGTCCTTAAGGATTATTATTGCTGTTCTTATATTTTTCCTCTGTTCTTCTGCAGCTGCTGTTACATGTAACCCAGTGACACAGTTCTCATGTGGTGAAGGGAGATGCATTCCAGAAAGATGGGTCTGTGACCGCGATGAAGATTGTAAAGATGGTTCTGATGAGCCCCCAGATTGTGGTATACTTTTTGCAGTTTTTTTATAATTATGTATAACGGACACCAGCGTTGATGTTACATAATGTTTTATGCGTCAGACAACTTGTATTTCAAGTTTTAAGGGATTCTCGGACTAATTAGGATTAGTAATAGGGGACAGAATAGGGAAACAACAACAACTTTATTTACTGTTATTAATTAAAGGTAATACTATAAAAATAAGAAATTTACAGTTTAACGAGGCCACTTGAATATAGCAGTAAAGGCAAATCAAGACCGGTGGCCTTTAGACAATTAATTAAAGATGTACTGAAGGTCACAGGAATGCAAGGTGTAAATATTCAGAATGCTATAGGAATTTTTAAACTAGAATATGTGACAAAAACGATTGTAAACTAAAGCAAGAAAAGCATTTCACCAAAAATCAGCAATACAAACGTAGTAAGTGGCAGACAAAAAAAGCAAAAATAAATTATCTGATTATTATAAATTGCTTGAAAAGCTTAACATTCAGAAAGTAAGAATAATTTTAGTTTTGATTTGATTGAAGAGAGACACTCGGAGATTTCAGTCCTTTGCCTTCTGAGTTCTAGAGCTTTGGTCCTTAGAAGTGTATGTTGTGCAGTCTGGGAAGGATTATGCTTGGGGAAAATATATAAAATTTTATAGTAAATCTGCCAAAGCACTTATAACATTTGCTATATAACTTTAGGGTGTTTTTGAAAACTTTAAAGTTAAAATTATTATGATGTAGGTCTTTGAGCATAAATTTAGACTTAAGGTTTAATTAATCAACACATAATTATTAATAATGTTGTGTTTGTTTCAGCAAAAAGAACTTGTTCTGTCACAGAGTTCAAATGTGGTAATGGTCGTTGTGTCCCAAAGAGATGGCTCTGTGACCATGAAAATGATTGTGAAGATGGTACAGATGAAAGGAATTGTCGTAAGTAGTTTAAACTGTCTTCTTGGCTTTAAAAGGACAGTGATTTAGTCTTGGTCAATGTGGAGAAAGAAAATCAATACAACTTAAACTTGAAAATTTTATAACTTTATAATAAAATATCATGTATAATTATATTTTCTTTAAACTAATTTGTTATGATTATGATCCTCTTCTTAAGTTAAGTTTGATAAATTTTTATAATTTTGGCATGATTTAATTGTGAACAATTTTTTATTTTGAGTTAAAAAATAATAATTTGTTTGATTTACATTCACCTATAATGCTGATAAGCCTGTATTTGATCTTTTGACATTAATTTTGAGGATTACTTTTGTGATGTACAAAATAATTTTAATATGTTACTGCATTTTTAAAAAATTATTGACATCAATGAATGCTATGTGATGAATCAAAGTCAACTGTTAAGAATTTAAATTGACAACCTATTGCTGTTGGAAGTCCTTATTAGAGATTCTTGCGCATAACTTTTGGATGTAAAAATTTAATTAAGAACCAAAACAAACCTATCCCGTTTTGTGAGTTGCTTACCTCAGGCTACCTCAGTAATGATAACTCTTGAGATAATCATGAATGTTTCATCTTAATTTTGATAAACAATCTTTGCAGTTAAATCTTTGAAATTGGTTTGATTCCTTATTGCCTTATAAATAACTTGTGTAGTGCAACAGCAAGTGTTATGGTAAAGGAAATAAAGTTTAAATAAGTTTAAAGGGAATGCTTGTCCAAATTGAATTTTTTTTCATGCTGTCTGATTTTTGTTAGGTTTTAAATAGATTTTTGAAATACTTATTAGTATTGCTTTAAGTTGACAATAGGGTTTGTGTTTAGGTTATATTATGATTATTAAATAAAAAAGATGATAATGCCACTTTTTAGTCAGACGCAGTTTTCTCTTGTTAACTTGATAAACTAAAATACTCTATATATTTAAATATAATTTCTTAAAAAGATAAATAAACTCCACACTGAGATTGAAGACTTCCTTGGGCCACTTTTTTTTTCTTGATTTTAATTTTTTTCTGTCTTTCTCTCTCCACTTTTTTTGTAACAAGCACCCATTCTTGTAGGAAACTTGACCTGTAAGCATGATGAGTTTAAGTGCAAGAATAACAAGTGCATCACCAAAGGATGGGAGTGTGATGGTGACAATGATTGTGGAGACTTCTCGGATGAGCACAACTGTCGTAAGTTCATGAAGTTGTGACATTAATTTTACTCACAGGGTTCATCTGGATCCTTAAAAACCTTAAAAGTCCTTAATTTTCACTTTCCAAAGTTTGAGGCCTCAAAAGTCCTTAAATTTTACAAAAACTAGTCATGGTCCTTAAAAAGTCCATAAATTTTAACTTTTTCTTTGTTATCATAATTTGATAAATGTCAACAATGCCCAGGAAATGCACTTTCCAAGAATCTTGGCTCAAAAGGGCAGAGTTTATTTGGTTGCTTCAATCAGTACCTGGAGATCCGTACAGCGCTTCAGACAGTCTTTGCAACAATATCGTAAAATTTCATGTTTTAGGTCAATTCTGTTGGTTGATGTCCTATGGCTTAGGTCCTCGAAAAACCAATAATCTTGCCTTAAAAAGTCCTAAAAAAGTCCTTAAATTTTGCTTTGAGAAAAGTGGACAAACCCTGTACTTAGGTAAAATACAAAGGTTGTAAATTTGAATAGCTTGGTGTTACTGACTTAAGATTTAGTGTTCTAGCCTGCTAAAACAATTTGCAGTTTGCCCTGTGGCAGAAAACAATAACAGAGCTGGTCAAAAACAAAGCAAGTACTAAGACACTAAGCACTGAAAATCCTAACTGATTGTTTTGGCTCAGAGTTTTAGTTTCTACTAATTGTTTGTACTACTCTCAAGTGCCAACTAAACAGGGGGGTAAAAAAAACGGGCGAGTGAGAAATTTTTTAAAAATTCAAAGGGAATCTCTCAAAGTCACATCAGTATTTGGTTAAAATGTTGTCTGTTCCCTACTGTGTTGGTTAAACGAGTGAAAACAACTGCTAGAAAACTAAAAAATGTAATTGAAAAGCAGAATTTTTCCTTTTTCTCAACCAGAAGTGTTTCTGCTTCGATAATACACATGACCTATGGCGTAGATATGAGAACTCAAGTGCACAAATTTGATGCCATGAGTGCAGGCTTAATCTGCCACCATGATAGAAAATAATTGAAAGTGTTTCGCAAGCACTTCCAGCAATGGGACTTTCAATCGAGAGTGTGACTTTTTATTGTTGTTGTGACAATTGAACTTTGCAAGTACAGCAAGACTTCTTAAAAGGTCATTTTTATGGTTCAAATTACTTTTTCCAGGGAATTTTTGGAGTGCTTTAGAGATTCCCTTTAAAACAAGATGGCAGAGACCAAGAAAGGTCTGGGTAAATTTGTTGGACGATAAACTCTCGATTCTTGTTGCCTGCTGTAATCCAACCAAAAACAGGAAATGATGAACACCAAACATGACATTGACCAGAAAAGTTTCTGCCTTGGAGTTTTAACCACTTGATGATTGTACCAGAACTTGAAAAATTGATACTGTATTAATATCTTCCAAACTATAACCTGCTGTGGGTTATTCGTTAATCTAGGAGAAGGTGCTGGTAATCTACAGGTGTGGGTTATCTGTCAGATTCCGAAGTTGATCTCGCTACAAGTTTAACACTTGGTGTTTTAGTTAAAATGTTCTGCTAGGATAAAACAGAAGAAGTGAATGAATTTAAGAGTGCTGGTTATATGCCTGTGTGGGTAAATTTCTGTTGACTTAGCTATAAAAATTTGGGGATTCAGGTTATCTGATGCAGGTTGTAGTCCAGTAAATACGGTAAATGGGACATTTATTAGGCATCTGAAAGTAATGATTACTGTTGAACTTTGTTTTGATCGTTAGTTCAGAGCAAAAAATTTTAATTTGCCTTTTGTTTCTCAAAATAATCAAGAATATTAAGTGACTGTTCTATCTGTAGCACCTCATACTTGTAAGCCAAATGAATTCACCTGTCTAAACAAGCGCTGTATTAAAAGTGAGTGGCGATGTGATGGCGATAATGATTGTAAGGATAATTCTGACGAGCATCCCTGTCCAAGTGTTGCTCCCCATTGTTCCGAGCACGAGTTCCAATGTGACACAGGAGAATGCATTCAGCGGCACTGGTACTGTGATGGTGAGAATGATTGCCACAATGGAACTGATGAAAAAGGCTGCAGTAAGTATCTTTCTAGATATGAATGGTAGTAGTGAGAGCCATGGTTGTTTTTGTGAGATCTCTGTGCCATGAATTATTATTATTCCCTAGAGCTTTTCTTCATCATCTTTGTTGATTCTTTTACTTCTTGACTTCCTTTTAAGCAGAGTTTTCTTGAAATAAGAAGAAAGAAGATTTATTCAGCAAAGTTTCAGGACCATCATGGTGCCATTCTTGCACAAGTTGTTAATATTAGATGATAAGAAGTGGGAAGTAAGAAAAGCAAAGGAGCTATTATCAAATTCCCCGCAACACCCTAAAGCTATTTTTCTTGATTTTAAGCACATAAATTTGTAAAAACATTGAATATGCAGTAATAAATTTCCATGAAGTGCAGGGTGTTTGATAGTTGTACCAAAGCACAGAAAAAGGCTAGTTGAACAACTTGACCCTGAAACATCATGTAATGAATCTTTTCACTTCTCTCTCTCTGTTAAAAATGTAGCATTCACCCTCCTAGAATGTCCTGATATACTCAAATTGGTTAACTTTTTTGCAGCCCAAACTACCTGTCACATTAGCCAGTTCGAATGTGGAAATAAAAGATGTGTGTCCTTGGCAAAAAAATGTAATGGGAGAAACGACTGTCTCGACAATACAGATGAACAGGGTTGCCGTAAGTGCTTTAAGTGATAGGACCTGCACAAGTTGTTGTCAAACTTACAAACTTACAGATTAAACATTTATTTCAGCAAAAATCAGCCATTAGCCACACAAGTTATTTTTTGCTAGAAGTGAACCAGTGTTAGAATCGTTAAAATATATACTGCTTTCTAGAATAAGAGTATGTGAATCAAAAACTGTAAATTGTTTGAACCCAGGAGTAACAGTAGAAAGTATGGTAAGATCATCCAGGTTAGTGTAGTCCTGAAAAGGACTGTTGTTGGTGTAAATGACTGACGTTTCAACAATCTGTACGGAAGTCATCTTCAGAGTCAAGTGACAGTTGAATACTTATAAAATTGGAAACCCCAAGACTGATTTGTTGTTTAAGTTGCAATGTAATTGGTTGTTGGATAAAAGTTTTGTTTCACGATAGGTGGTTTTCAATCCTAAAAGTAAAGTTAGCTCATTTTGTTCCATTCACTGTTTTTACGTTGTGAATGAGTCGTTTGTAGGGTGCTAGTAGATAATGACATGTATCTGTTGAGTGAAGTCTGTTCTAAGTTAGTAAACCTGTAAGTTAGTTACTGTAAGTCAAGCATTGTGCCGAGTCCCAGTTAATAGTGTGGTTTGTGAGTCGGTGATGTTCAACCATTTCTAGTCTACAGTATATGAATCAGTAGTGGACGGTTGCTGGTTCTCCAGCAGTGATATGCATAACTTGATTTGTAGATGACGTGTTTGAAGGTAGCTGTCCTGTGTCACATTCTATGCTAGATATAGTGTACTAACCCATTAAGTAAGTGTATAAAATCTTACAAATTTCCTTCCCTGATTTTTTCCACTCATCTTGTCTTTTATTGCTTAGATACATATATATGTATAAAACAGTGGCAACCAAACTTATAATTCATTTAAAAGTGTATATTTTTTTCTGATAACAGCTGTGCCAACCACCCCAGTCTGTCCATCAGGAAAGTTCCAGTGTGGCTCTGACACACAATGCATCGACCAAAGCAAAGTGTGTGACAAACATAAGGACTGCCACAACAATGCTGATGAACCATCGAGCTGCGGTAAGTCATTTATCTTTGTGTCACAAGTGTAAATCAATTCACTTTAAACTGCCAAAGACAAACAGTTGTTTAAAATCTTGTTTTAAACAATAAAAAAATTAAGCTACTTTTACTTATTAACTGTGCAAAAGAGAATAAATTAAATACCTATCTAGTGTTCTACCTAAAACTTGACTTTAATATCAATTCTAGTTTGTAAGTTGAAGGGTTTCGTTTATACTTACTGCAAAGTGAAACATGAAATTAAGCTAACTTTTTTCTTGCTGCTTTATAGGTAAGAATGAATGTGCAGTTGACAATGGTGGCTGCCAACACATCTGTAATGATACTGCGACCTCATACTTTTGTTCTTGTAAGAAGGGTTATGCAGTTGATAGCAATGCGCCCCATAGATGTAAAGGTTAGTGAATTGGCTTTCTTCCAATTTATGCTGTTAGATATCAGACTGGATTGTTCAACAGCTGGGTAACTTAAACCTTGGGTCAAATCAAAAGTCAAGCAGTAATTTCTCTTCTCAAAGGAAAGGTTTACAGTTCTTATAATATACTGTGTAGACTTTACATGAAAAAAAGTTTGTCTATTCCAAAGTTACAGTTCATATCAGCGTCTGTAAGTTGGAAGCAAGAACATACATACAGGTTTTGTACAGGTCCTGGAAATCCTGGAAAACCCTGGAAAATTTTTAAAGCCCTGAAAAGCCCTAGAATTTTTTTATTAAGCCCCTGGAGAATTTCATTTAAAAACTAAATTTGCTAAATGATGCATTTTTTCCTTTCAAGTAAATTGTATGTTAATTTCAATAAATAACAAATTTTCTACTAAAACTTTGTTTAAACAGGCAATTGTGAACATTATTTTCTGGGTTGAAAGGGCCCTAGAAAATCCCTGGAAAAACAAAAAAAAATTGCCCTGGAAAACCCTGGATTGTTGAAACTCTGAAGGTGTAGGAATTCAGTATGTATCTCTGGTTTTGTGCAGATTGGCCTTTGAACAACAGAAAATTTCTGAAATGTTGCAAACTCTAATCTTTCTTTGTAGATGTTAATGAATGCCTTAACTTTGGAGCCTGTAGCCAGATCTGCGAGGACACTAAGGGCAACTTTAAGTGCTCCTGTGTCGATGGCTACCAACTAGAGCCAGACAGCAGAACGTGTAAAGCTATCGGTAAGAATTTATTATGTACATCAGTGTTCAAGCTATGCCAAAACAGAAGGACACAGCACCCTTTCATTTTTCCTAGCACCCTGCTAGTTTATCCAGTACCCTGTCATTTTCATCTAGCACCCAGAACTATTTTCAGAACCTCATCCATATTATCATAATGAAAATTGCAGTCAAAGTGGAGAAAATTTTGATTTTTCAACTCAGTTTTTTCCAAGTTCTTGAGCATTTTGAATGATCAGTCAAAATAATGTAATTCTTGGACAAAATAATCAGTCAGGATTTTCAGTTCTTGTTGCCATACTGCTTGCTTTGTAACTGCCTGATCAAAGTGCAGAAACCAGAAGCAGTTATGTTGTGAGAGAGGGAGCCTTGTTGTTACTTTTTAGCTTGTTGGAATATTGTTGATGCTTTAACATCATACCATAAGTGTGCCAGAGCATCAAAAAAGGAATTTTGCATCTCGCATACAGTATGATCTCATTAAAACTGGTTTTCGTACTCAGAAAAGCATGGCCTAATACAGTTGCTGAGAGCAGTGTCAAAAGGTTTAAATTTGCTTTGACCCGTCTATTTGTCTTAGCAACAGCAAGACCCATTAGGTCATCCTTGAAAGAGTTAAAGAAGTTATATTCAGTAGAAAGGTTATTTTGTTACTCAAATTCGTTTGTAGAGTTGAAATGCTAAAATCTGTAAAAATTTTAATAAAAGTATTACTTGACAATTTTTGTTTCAGGGCCTGAAGGATTTCTGATCTTTGCAAATAGACAAGACCTTCGGCGAATCCGACTAGATTCTTCAGACTATACAGAGCTTGTTGGAAAACAGCGAGCTGCCATTGCCATTGACTTCCATTCAGATGAGGCAATGATTTATTGGTCTGATGTGATGAATGAGGAAATTAGGAAAGCCCCTATAAGTGATGGCACAGCCGTAACCTCTGTGATAAACACTGGTTTGCATACCCCAGATGGGATTGCCGTTGACTGGGTTAATGATAAAATTTATTGGACTGATACTGGCAATGATTTAATTGAGGTGGCTGGACTTGATGGCTCAGGACGACTGACTTTGATATTTCATGGATTAGATGAACCACGAGCTCTAGCATTGTACCCTGGTATTGGGTAAGCCGTAAATAAAGTAGTGTTGGTGGAAACCTATATTGTTTATCCAGATTGCCTCATTAATGTTGGTGGAGATGGAAACAGGGATAGATTAGTGTAGTATAACAGAATCAGAAGAGACACAAAGCTCCAGTTTATTCAAAAGTGAATGGGATAACTATTCTTACTAACAGACAACTTCTAAATAAAGGAGCTAACTCACAGTGAAACTGTCTTCAAGCAGCTGAGCAGAAAGAATGATCAATTAAGAGGTTTTTTCTTAAGATAAAAAATAGGTCCATTTAGTTCTTTGTAATAATATTAGATTTTGATTTATTTAAAAGTGAACGGGATAACTATTCTTACTAACTCACAGTGAAACTGTCTTCAAGCAGCTGAGCAGAAAGAATGATCAATTAAGAGGGTTTTTTCTTAAGATAAAAAATAGGTCCATCTAGTTCTTTGTAATAATGTTAGATTTTGATTTATGGTAAGAGTTGATTGGTCAAATTAAATGTAAGAATTATTCTTGATATATTAAGTTTCCTTATCATATTTTTTTTCTTCCTGGTCCTTTCAAGACTATGTAGTTATACAGAGTGGTAATGTCTGCTTTTTTATTTGTTTCTGTTAGATACATGTTTTGGACAGACTGGGGAGAGACTGCCAAAATAGAACGTTGTGGCATGAATGGGGATCCCAAAACAAGAAAAATCATCATCAAAAACAATATTCTATGGCCCAATGCCATTACTATTGATTTGACTCTAGACAAGATCTGGTGGGCAGATGCAAAGCTGCGCACCATTGAAGTAGCCAACTTGGATGGTAGTAACCGCCAGCTTGTCCTAGGCGAAGAAGTGTACCATCCCTTTGGCTTGACGGTTTTCCAGGATTACATGTATTGGACTGATTGGCAGAAGGATGCCATCTACAAAGCCAACAAGTTTAATGGTAAAGGCAAATCAGTTATTGGCGACAACTTGTTTTCTCCAATGGATGTCCAGCTGTACCACTCCCAGAGACAGCCAAAGAGTAAGTGAACAGAAATTTGAGACATCAGGGCAAACTCGGCATGTTTCCAGAGTATATAAGACTCAGGACTCATATAACAGTTTCGCATCACTTGCTGATTGCCTAGTTAAATTTGAAGCTTATTAATCCAGCCTGACAATGCAGGGACCTAAGTTTCAAGAACAAACAGGTTACACTTTGGGCAGGACAGGATTTTATTTCATCAACTTTATCTTGAATTCTCTCTTAGGTGCTGTCTGCATTTTAATATCTTTAACCCTTTCAGCCCCGGCAAGTTCATCAATAACTAATTTCTCCTTACATAACTTGACAAAATGATACATAGAAAAATAAAAAAACTTAGAAATTTTCAATCAACCAAGTGTTTGGGCTAGAAAAGTAAAATTCTCCAAAGTTTATTCTATGAGAAGTATGGGACTAGCCATAATTGGGCAAATTTTATAGTTGGACAATTTTTTGTCTTGTTTGGGGTTGAAGGGGATAATAGATACATTTTGATTGTGTGTTTGCTAAGAAATGGATGTAACTTTTTGACCATGGATTATTTTTCATCGCCTTAGTACTAATTAGAAGAAAGTTAGATTATAGCTGTTTAGTAAAGACCTTGCAGTCTTATTTATGTTTTAGTCACAGGAGTTGACAGGTGGTAGTTTTTTATACTTTTACAACAAAAGTAAAAGAGATTTCTAATAGCAAATAACTAGGTAGACAAAGCTAAATCATGTGAATTGTATTTTCAAACTTTTTGAGATGTAACTTTAAATAAACTGCTGAAGATTTACATTATTTGAAATCATAGAATATTTTATAATAATTTTCTAATTTGCTTCTGAGAGGGCAGAATTATGTTAAATAACAACAGTGAGTATGAGTTTTATTATATTAACAAACTGGAATGCAAACTTTGAAACACTTTTCAAACAACAAGCTGTCAAGGAGTAAAAGTGAATATAATACTTACAGTCAAGAGAAAAAAAGTTAGTTTTGTACAGCAACAAAAAGCGAAATCATAGTGAAAAAAAAATCATCCAGTGACATGAATATGCTTCATCATTTCCTGACTCAAGTAGACAAGAATGTACAGATACCATACTTACCCACAAAAGGGTTTAACAACTTGCAGGGTTCTCATTAGAAATTTCAATAGATGGCCGAAATGTATCAACAGGCGGCTACTTTTTTTATATTTTTTTTTATGTGCACATTTTTTTAAGTCAAAGAGAAATTGTACAGCAACTACAGGCGGCTACCTTCGTCCGAACAGCCGGCAGAATTCTGCCGGTTGCCGGCTTCTACTGAGAACCCTGACTTGTTGGCAAAGTTTTTCGAAGATTTAAAAAATATATTGTAATTGCAGTTTTTACTTTTAAACTTGTTACATTGTGAGAAAATTGCTAAGAATGTGTGTTTAAACTGCAGGTGTGAACCCCTGCCTCAGGAAGGGCTGTAGTCACATCTGCTTGTTAGCACCGAAGCCTGATGGCAGCACTTGCCACTGTCCCCCAGGAATAAATCTTTTGGATGATAAGAAGACCTGTAACACTTCAGGTGCTGTGAAAGTCTGAACATTTTGTTATTGATTAATAATTTATTATGTAGTTTGAAAACAACTTGCTAGAGCCCTAACCTTAGTGGCCAAAATGTTTGACTACCAGTTGTTTCCTTTGTTTTGGTGATGTCTCCAGTAATGAAAAGTGTTTCTTTGCCTTTTTTATTACATTTACTGAATTCCAAAGGCTTTTGTGAAGGTATTGGATAGGTATTTTTAGGCTAAGAAACTTTAATCTAGAAGAACATTCTCAAACTGCTTTGAGTTTCATTTGCAATGTGATTCTGGCAGGAGTGTTGTAAATGCTTTAGTAGAATTTTACCAAGTTTCATTGGGCTTTGAAAATACAGCATTTAAGTTTTTCTTCAAGCTTTCATATCTTTAGTTCCATACAAATAACTTGGTGACACGACAACCTTATTGCACTTACTAATTTCAACCAAGCAAGAAAAGGAATAAACATTTTGCTTTATTATATAAAATATCTTTGAAATGTCCATTTTTCTTTCTAATTTAAAGCAAAGTCAAAGGTAATAATTGATAATATGGGAACTGCTGTACCTAAATTTGATTTAAATAAGAGTGAATTCAGATCTAAGGGACATTTTGTAGACCTAAAAACTTTGATTTTGAGAAATTAATGATAATATTTTTAATGATAGTATTTCATGCAGGCAATCTCTTTCACTGTTGATAGTAAGGATAACAGTGAATAACCTTTAGGTAGTTTAGTCCATTGTTGTCGTATTCTTATTTAAAACAAAAATAACATTGAAATCCTTTTCCTTGTAGGTGCATTCAACTGTACAGAGGACTTTTGTGAAAATAATGGCACTTGTGTGGATGACAAGAGTGCAGAAGTTTTACCAAAATGCCAGTGAGTAAACAAGATTTCCAAAGTGCTTGCTTAAAAGTGTTTCTAGTTTGTTGTATTGTTTGTCTTTCTTAACAAGATAATCTTAAAATGAACATGCTTTTAAGAGAAATGATAGAAGCTGGTTTCTAAAAAGTGTCCTTTGCTAAGAGTGTGTTACTCAAAAATATGAGTGTTTGTCTTTAATTATTCAAACTATTGATGAGTAGTCCTCGTAATTTGGGTGCCTCCGTAAAATGCACCTTCCTGGGCCTTTGAATATGTACTTGTTGCCTCCTGTGACAGAGTGAGACACACACATACATGCATGCAAATACACACACAAACATTTTTAATTTTTAGTGTTTCTATGTTATTGATATTGAGTTAGTTGAAGAAAGTTGAAGAAAAAATACTTTTTGAACAACAGAGTGGTTAGAAAAACATAGGTTCTTCGACTTAAGCATCAGAATAACTTGCAAATAGTGGTAAAGGTTCTTTGTGGAGTCATTTTTACGAATTCACAAAAAAATCCATTGTTTTCCTGACCACCTACAAGTGAATTTTGTCTCGAAGCCCTTCCTCCTTGGAATTTCCTAGGCATTTGACCTGCCCCCACCCCTCTGGAATTTCAAATTCCCTCTGTGGTTGGGGTCTGGATATTTTTTGGAACTATGCAATAAAAATTTAAATTTGAAAATCCTTATTTTTTCCCTGTAAGTTCTTACCCCAGGGTTGTAAGAATGCCTGTTGTGTTAAGCCTACCAGGGTATTTCAATGCGATTCAACAGTATTAATGTTGTTGTATTGCCACTTTTTTTTACAGCTGCCCACTGGAGTACACTGGTGACAGATGCCAATTTCCTAGTCACCATGGAGGGACAAGTGAAGGCAATACAGATGCAACCAGTGCTGTTAAAGACCAAAATCATCCTGAAGATCTCTGTAAGCTTTTCTCCTGTTTGAAACCAAGTAAAACTTACATTATGTTGGCATTAACTAGAGAACTACTAAACTTGAGTCCCAACCTAGCACACTTGTTCATTTCACACATTCCTAAGCATCAGTTAAGGTAAATCCCCAGTTTGGCATTGCGCATCTTTACTGTTAATATTAGAAATTTTAAAATGTTTACACATTTTTGTTATATTCTATTGAATGTTGAGCTCTTGAAGACATATAAAAAAAAAAGTAATGCAAAAAAGTGGTTTTTTTCATAATATATGCAGTTTTTTGTTTAACTCGCTCCAGTCTCCCCATGGAAATGGGGTAATAAAGCACATAATTTGCCAGTTTTCCTAGAGTTTCTCTTAAACAAGCATGGGTACCCCACAATTTTTTTCGCCAATCATTCAAACTTCAACAGGACTCTCTGAAGAGAAAAATGGGAAAAATCTGAGTGTTACAAGTGTGGAAAAATATAAAAAAATATAGACAAGAATACAATGTTTTTTGAGGTATTGGAAACATATAAACAACAAAAGCCCACAAAAATACCTCCTTACAACAAATGTTTTTGCTGAAAATCACAAGAACCAACAAGATAATGACAAAGGGAATATACATTGTCTTCTAAGCTGTTCCCTCCTATTTACACTCTCTCTCCCGCCCCTGTTTCTGAGAGGCAGTTTTATCTTTTTACATTAACTCAATTTTTGTCTGTATTTTAAGTATTACAAAATTTTCACAAACACAACAACGTTATTTTAGGGAATAATTTCAAAATTGGAGTTTATTGATTGGCTGACACTCACAATTCAGATGTAATTTTTAGCCCATTTTCCAGGAAGTCATGAATCCATGGAGAATGGAGCTTTGCCACCATTAAAAACTTTTGAACTCCTTAAACTAGCTGTCATGTTATGTTGCAATGTTTATCTCTAATTCTGTGTTGTTTTTTTATTACAGTTTTAACAGTTGGTATTGCCATAGGCGTTGTTCTAGCCATACTAATTATTGCACTGATTGTCGGTTACGTCATCTATAGAAGGATTCGAGGACAGTAAGTGTTTCAGCTTTTCATGTTGCAGTGATTTTAATAGCTTAATAATTCTGCTTCAAAGGTCAAGTGCCTGGTTGTTCTGCTTTTCTCGCATTTCTGTAATCAAGATAGCATTCATATCCAAAGTCTTTGTTACCATTTGCCTTGCAGAATGTGTTGAAAAAACCTTTCCATCTTGCCTTGTTAACTAATTCAGCCCTAATGATGTCATGACTTATTGCTTAATTTTCCCAAATTAGAGCCAACTTTTTACAAAATTAGATTAGTAGAAAAGACTAGTAGTTTTCTTTTCATCTGCAGTGGGCATTTTTGTTTGGTCTTTTCTCATTTTCTAATTACCAATTATCTTGATTTGTGTGAGTTATGAAAAAAGAAGATAGGTTTTGATAAATTATTGACCAGGACTGTAAATGTTAAGTAATGGTCCGTGTAAGAACTAGGCAAGCTTCCTGGTATTGTTCTGTGGTATTTCACTTTTCACTCCAGAATGTTTATATTTTCATACTGAGAATACTTCAGTCTGTGTACCACATACATGCGGAAGTGAAAAGCAGTGACACTATTTTGAAGTGCTCAATGTTTCTTTTTTTTTCTTTAGTCATTTGTTGAAAAAACACATACTAATAAAACCTTTCACTTTCAAATTATGTTCCAAACGTGGAATTTTTCTTAAATTTAAAAACAGTATGTTCCAACTAGAATGGCTTGAATGACTTTACATGAAAGTATCGTCCATTTTTAAGGTTTAACCAATCAAAGTAACGGTTTAGCAACATTGCAGTAAGCACCTTTCTGTATTATACTGCCATTAACCTTCCTAGTTCTTACTCAGATTATTATTAATTGGCCTCCACAAAAAAATTATCACTCCTCTCCATCTTCTTTCTAGAAAAACCTTTTCAGTGAAATCTTGAAATCAGTGTGATCTTCAAATATCCCCTTTGTTTACAATATTTCAGGAGCCACAAGCAAGTTGCATTTGGTAATCCTGTCTACAAACCAACAACTGAATCTAATACTTCCCTCAACATGGAGAGACCGATTACTTTTGATACAGTAAATAGAACAAACAGTCTTAGGGTTTATTTTAGCAAGTCACCACGTGGAAAGTATGACCAAGCACTTCTGGTAAGGGACTTTTATAAGAATCTTGATAAACCAGTGTAATGTCTGTTTAGGGGAGGGGGGGGGGTATGGTTGCTGGAGGCCTTTCACTGTACAAAAAGTGTTCTTTTAAATCAGATGGAGCAAATAAGGTTATTTAGGACTTCTTAATGATAAATGTGATAGAGATGACATTAACATTAATTGTGTTTATAATAATGATGATATTTAAATAATATTGATATTATATTTTATTGTGACATACATTTGCACTGCATTCAATTAATAATAAGCAATTGGTAGAGTATCTTGGCCCACTACTGTGGTGGTGATGGTGATGGTGATGGTGATAATTTCTATTTATAAATTTAGGATTTGGTTACTCAAGTTGCCCCCAATGGCAGTTGAAAAAAAATTAGCCAGTCACTATACCCTTTTGGCAGCAACTTAAATCTTGAAAGAAGTGATAGTTTTGAGTACTAAGTCTCCATCAGTTTTTCCATGGTTACTTTCCTACAACATTTGACTGTTGACAGAATTAACAGGATTCGTATGGCCCTGGAAAACCCTGGAAAATTTTCAAATCCATGGAAACTCATGGAAAAGCCCTGGAAATTTTTTATTAAGTCCAGAAAAAGTTCATAAAATTTTGTTGAAACAACTAAATTCATCAAATAATGCATTTCATTTCATGTAATAATTAAGATTTTAGATTTAATTTATGCATGTTTATATATTTAGTTCGATGAGTTTGAATTTTCACTACATTAACCATTACAAATCGTTTTCAAGAATAAGCGATTGTGAACATAATATTTTCATTTTGGGTTAAAAAAAGCCCTGGATAAAAACGAAAAAAACAGCCCTGAAAAATCCCTGGACTTTTTAAATTCGAAGGTGTACAGACCCTGAATTAACCAGTAATATACAACCAGGGTTGGCACAGTGGTAAAATTTCTGCCTCCTTATTTTGAGGTCCCCGATTTGATCCCTGGCATGGATTAGGGCTGGGTACTTGGGTAACTTTCCCCACTTACAGCCACTCAGCTTTCCATCTCCCAGGGTCGGTAAAATGAGTAGCAGCATAATTGGACTGCTTTAAAGCAGCTACCAGTTGTGCCTATATATGCTTACTGTCTGCTGGGGAGAAATTGATTTTTTTGATGTATCCAAGCATCACTTTACTTTTTTACTTTATCTTTGACATTTACTTTACTTACTGTTAGCAAGTTTTTAATTAGTTTTACTCCTTTTTTTCAACAGAGTCCTTATGGAAATGACCACGATTGTTAATAGTATTGAAATTGATAAATAATTGTCATAGTATTAGAGTATATAAATTAAAATTAATATACAATTTAATGGTAAAGTTAAAACATCCTGGCGATGTCAGTTGTATAAAAATATTTATTAATGCACAAAAAACTTTGAAAGTGTGTGAAATTGCCCTAAAGACAGATTTACACAATGTTTTTATATAATATGTAACGTATTTGATATCCCAGGAAAATAGCTATTGAGGCACAGATTTCAAATAGGAATTCAAAAAACAAAAACAAAAAAAATGAATTGAGCAAAAAGCTTCAAAATGTTTGAAGGTAACAAAGGTGGCTTCAGATGCTTTCAAGTATTTTTGTTCCTGTTAAAGAAACTATCTTTAACATTTCCATAAGAATCTCTCCGGTTGGTGAGAGTTATTTGGTTGATTACAACCAGTATGTGAATATACCCAATATTTTCTGAAGGGGCTGTCCATTTTTTTAATGTCAATATGAAGAACCAAATAAAACTTTAAGGGAGGGGGCTAAGTACCCAGATTATTTCATGAAATCACAAAATGACATCGACAATAGTAGCAACAGTATCGTGTTTTGCTTTCCCTCTGTGGTAAGTTTTAAGGTTAGGGTGTCATTTTGAAACTTGGATATTTTGGGGGAAAATGCTTTTATGATTTTTTTTGTGAAAATGGACGGCCCCTTTATTGGCTTAGCAGTCACAAATTTCCAAGGTGTTGAGTTTGAACACCATGTTATCGTTTAACATGTAACCATGTCCACTGAAGTATATTTTTGCCCTTTATAGATTATATTTTTTAGATCTAAAATACAAATATGTATTAAATTGGGAAGCTTGTTATGCTTCACTCCGATTAAACAGGAGATAACTTTGTGCGAACACTGACTTTTAATTTTTGTGCCCAATGCCTCTTGGCTTGCAATTTTGCTAAAATGTATGTGAATTATTCACTCGTGTGTAGCTGGACTATTAGGATGCGATTGAAAAAGACAAGTATTAGTTCATGTAACTTCCTGTATTGTGCCCTTTTCACTTTTCTTTTTCACTTCAAAGAAATAATATGGCTTAAGATAAACATTGCTTTGTTTTACTTCATTTGTTGCTGGTAGCTTCGACTTTGCTTCGAGTTTTGATTGCCAATGCATGGTCGCTAAGAAAGACAAATAAAAACTGTTTTTCTTGGCAAAATTGGTGTGAAGCATGCAACTGAAATTTCAAAAACCCAACAGTTTGATGAATTTATAGCTCTATTTTTCGTTAAATGATATTGGATTAAATATGAATTAATCCAAAAGCTTTCTCAGTGGAGCTGGTTAACTAACACAGATTGTCTCTGTGTTTGCTGTTGCAACTTTGTAGATCTCCTAAAAATTTAGGTCGGTTGATCAACAGTAAATGAATAAAAGGGCTGGTCTTGCCAGTATTATGCAACATCTGACAAAGTTAGACTTGTGACCTGGTAAGAATGAGGAGCGTTTTGAAAGAATCTTCTCGTGTTAAAGAAATAACACAGCCATTATTTCTCTATTTGAAAGCTGTTACGTAAAAGACTGTAAATATGTATAAAAAAGCAAGAATCTAAAAAAGGGCGTTTTTTATTTTGTTATTTGTATATTTTGCTCAAAATTGTTGAAAATTTAACAGTATATACAAAATTGTTACCCTTCGTTTCGGAGGTAGTTGCCTGGTGCTGGCTCAGACGTGTTTCACCAAGATAAGAATATTTAATCGAGTTTCAGAGAGTTATGTTTTTTGTTTTAAAAGTATCTTCAATTGATTTTTCGACGAGGTTCAAGTTGCCCAGGTCCATATTATAGTTGAGCAATCTTGAGAGGGTGTGTCTTGATAAGTCAAGACTTTGAGATGTGCCCTTTGGTTCATTGTACAAATATTGGAAGCTAGTTCATCAGTCAACAATGCGACTGGTTGAAATTTTAGATTATACAGGAGCACCTTTTGTAGAAAATGTTGAAAAGTAAAAGCAAAATGTAATTTAGGAAAGGTGTTAATTAAAACTGGCATACAGTAATTGCCTTTGACAGCAGCATTGTTTGTAAATAACCCGTACGGCGTCCAATAAAATAGCCGATTACATATCAGATGTTTGAATACTGTTCAAATTGGGATTGAATTCATATAAAACACTGCGCAAATCGCTGAATATCCACTGACCACATTAGAAAGGGTATTTAAACCAAGAATAAGACCTCTTGCGGTAGTCTAGAACACTGCGGATTAGGCGGGGCGTGGTAGTCGGTGGATTTGGCGGGGGAGGGGGGGGGGGGAGTATGGGGTACACTCTCGTTCCACCCCACCTCACCGCCCAACACATATAAGACTGATCGGGACCAGAAAACTGGATGGGCAAGACATTTTTGAAGGCCTTTGCAAACGACTTGGAATGACCAGCAATAAAGAACTTGAATAACTTCTATGGGTACCAAAGTCATTGGATGGATAAAAAAATGACCCCTTTTCCCCTAGCCATCTCCAATGCCGTAAAAGTTAACAATAAACTTTAACCCAACTTGTGGCATAGCAAATGGTTCGTCATCAGTTCAGTTTGCTGTTTTAACATATTACATCTGCATATTCTGTTCATTCGGACGGACACTTGATATGAAAATTTTGGTTATAGCAGATAATTGTTATTTACGAGAAGTACAGATGCACACACGGCACTAGAGACCTTACGCAACGGGGACAACTCAACACTGACGACTGATTACAATAATCATAATAAAATAAATCAAATAATTTGGTTTTTAAAGTGCCTATATCTAAAAATTCGTAGACACTGCTTATACTCCATTGTATAAAAAGACTCTTTAGCTTAGTTCAAAAATTCTTTAGATAAAAATGTTTTAAGCTTAATTGAAAAAAAAGGCAAGCCACTGGAACTGTTTTGTATTATCACACATGGCTCTTTTGATTACTCTTTTTTTTTCAAATTACGCCGTGAAAAGAGAAAGACTTAAAGCTTCCGTCTAATGGGGTGCTGCATTAGATGGTTTGGGGAACCAGGGAATTTGGGGTGGGGAATTAAATCTGTTTAATCAGATAAGACGGTTGAATTTATCAAACCCCATGTATTTCATTCCCGGGCCGGGAGGAGGAAGAACTTAGTTTATTGGCTCAATTTGGTAAGTTATTAACAAGGCAGGTTTGACTTCCAGAACTCTTTTAAGAGTTCTAAGCTTAAGGTCATTCCATCGAAGTAGAACCCGCACCTAGATTTCTTTCAAACTTTCAAATTGTCAATCATTATATGTAAGCTGCAAAAATGGAATAAAAAAGGGTTGTGCCCGGGTTAACTTCTGAGATATGATTGATACAAATAACCCCTCCAGGGCTATTTTTCTGTTGTTGTTAGCTTGAAATTAAAACTATAAATTTCTTATGTGGCCAACCAAGATAACATCGAGGAGCGTAAGGAAAATAAAGGAAGGTAACGTAAAGAGTTCTCCTGGATTAGGAGAATAATTTTCTCATGATTTTCAGCAAAAACATTTTTGGTAAGGAGGCATTATTGTGTGCTTTTGTTGTTACTATATTTCAATTCCTCAAAAAAAAAACCACTGTATTCTTGTCGATGTTTTTTATATTTTTCCACACTTGCAACACTCAAATTTTTCCTATTTCTTCTCTTAGAGAGTTGTGTTGAAATTTGACTGATTGACGAAAAAAAATTGTGGGGTACCCACAGGAAAACTGGCAAAACATGTGCTTTTTTACCCCATTTCCGAGGGGAGACTAGAACCGAGTTAAACAAAAAGTCCCATATATTATGAAGAAAACTACTTTTTTGCATTATTTTTTCTGTTATGTCTTCGAGAGCTCAACATTCACTAGAATATGACAAAAATGTGTAAACATTCTAATATTTCTAATATGCGCAGTAAAGATGCGCAATGCAAAACTGGGGAATTGGTTTTCGGAGAGTGAGAGTGAGATAGTCGAAGGCGCGAGTTTCATTAAGTGGGTCCGGGGGAATGCTCCCCGGCCGGATAATTTTTGATTTTTGCACATTTCAATTCGCCGGAAATGCACTTTTTAGAAAAAGGAACAAAAACAGTAGAGTTCACTTTCCAAAGCGCAAGAAATACGCATGCGAGCGTGAGAACACGAGTTAACATCGAATCTGGACTACGATTTTTGGAAATACGAGTATAAAAGCTCATGGAAAGGCCTATTCGTTTAAATCACATCTTTTGATTTAGTAACTAGAATTAAATGGTCAACAGCGTCAGAAGCATTTTTTAAGATCGAAAAATGCCACCCTATTATCTATTAGATTTTGGGACAAATTGAAGCGCTTTCTGAGGTGCAGCATGAAAAAGTAAACGCTCTTTAAAAAGAGATTTACTTTTTCACGCTGCACCTCAGAAAGCGCTTCAATTCTCTCCTCTCCAGTTCTTACATTCATTACATTCCTTTCTTTGACAACTTGATAATCAGCCCCTTCTTCTATTTGTCTGGAATCGTTTCATGTCTCCACACTTTTCCTATTATTTCTTGCACTTTCTCTCCTGAGAACTCTGTATTTGCCATCAACAACTCAGCTGTGATAGAAGCAATTCCTGGTGACTTCCCATTCTTTAATCTTTCAATTGCCGTTTTTACTTCTCCCAGTGTTGGTTCAATGACTGCAATTTCTTCAATTGTTACGTTTGGTTCAAACTCATACTCATCCTCCGTTTTTATCGGATCTGTTAATTCTTCCCTGTTAAGTACTTCTTTAAAGTGCTCAGTCCATCTTGATTGTAGTTCTGTCTTCACCAGAGTTCCTCTCTTGTCAAGCATTGCTGCATTGTTAATGCTCTTAGTTGTTTCATTGCAAAGCACCTTTGTCAGCCCGCATAACGTTCTCATGTGCTGTTTCCTTGCAGCACCCTCTGCCTCGTTTGCGATGTTATCCATCCATTTTCTTTTGTCACTCTTTACACTTCTTTCACCACCCTAATCTTTTCCTATTCTGTTCTGAGTTGTTTCTTGTTTCTCTCTGAGCGGGTGTTTAGAATCCTCCTATTAATGTCCTGTCTTTGGTCTACAAGTGCCCATGATTCTTCTGTTATCCAGGGCTTTCTTTTCCTCCTTGGCCATCCTAATACTTCTTCTGCTGCTTCCGTGTATGCCTTTTCCACCACTAGGTAGTAACGCTCTATTTCGTCATCCTCCTGTACATTCGACGACTCTGGCCTCCAATGCCTGATATCTATTCTGCAAAGTAATTTAAAGTGTTTTTAATACGTCTTCATTTTTTCAGTTTTTTGGTATCATGCTTGGTTCTCATCTTTCCCTGTTCATTTGGTTGCTTCCGTAATTTTAGCTTCACTTTTGTGCACACGAGATAATGATCACTCCCAATGTCTGCAGACCTATACATTCGGGTGTCGATAACTGAATTAAAAAGTTCCGGTTATAACTAATTCGTTCATGACCCAAAAATCACAAAGCCGCTCGCCGTTGTCGATGTCGTTATATCTTCCAACCCCATGCTTACTCACAACTCTTTCATATCCCCAGTTTCCCTCGTATTCACGTCACCTGTGACAATCTGCACATCGTGCTCTTTTTTAGCATTTAACACACCCTGCATGCAGTCTCCTGTAGAACCCGTCTTTTACCCACTCGTCTGAATCATCTGTTGGTGCTATACACGTATTATAGTCAGTTTGATGTGTTTGGAATAGAACCTAGCGTCAATTATTCGTTCATTTACAGGCATCCAATCTAAGAGAGTTCTAGTTGCAGGTTTAGACATCAGTATATAGCTACTCCTCAGTTTCCTGTGGATACCGCCTTCTCTACCAGTTGGTTTCCCCTTCCTCCAGCACTACCTTGCCTTGCCCTGTTTCCCATTATTTCAACCCGGGGGGGGGGGTACTTCGGGGTCAAAAGGGTAGAGATGACCGTCGGAAGAGTCCCAAA
>JAOBAT010112412.1:0-14376 GCA_026413305.1 Hydrozoanthus tunicans
GATTACAATCACTCTCTCAAGGATTACAATCACTCTCTCAAGGATTACAATCACTCTCTCAAGGATTACAATCACTCCTCCTGCTTGGCCTTATCGATATTCATATACAGCTAGTTTGCTTTCTATTTTATCCTAGTTAGTGTTCTTCCTGTTTGAAAAAGAAGATTGACAAAATTTTCTGTGGGTCGTTTACGTAGTCATAAAGACTTCAGAATTAAACTTTTCACGCTGTAATTTTCAAGACCAAGTGACCAGCACGGTGCATTCCAACGTACAACTTTTCTAACCACTATTGTTTTCTGCCGTCATCGTCAGCGCTTTGACGAATAGTTACTAAAATAATTTGGTATTGATATCAATAATCATCGACACTGTATAGATGAGTATTAATAATCATTGAGTAGTAATACTTACAGGGGTAATTATTAAAAGGGTCTGTAGTCGCTTTAAGACATCATCCACATAGTTCTGCATGTTAGCTCTGAAAAAAGGATAGTATTTAGTAATGTAACAAAACTTACAATTAAGTCCACAGTTGCATATTCTTTACTTTGGACACACAGGTTCAATAGCCAAGAAAAGCAGTAAGGGACGCATGGTAGACGCAAATATAAAGAAAACACCAGCTTATACTATCCGACTCTCAGATTCAATTCAAAGATACTTAGCCAGTTTGGAGTTCAGTCAGAAATACATGTGCGCGTAGAGACAAAATGTAAAATTCGTTAAACTTAAACAAAGAAACACAATGATGCGGGTTGGGAATTCATTATAAAATTAATGTTCCTTCCTTCAGTAAGTTTTGTGAACTTTACATTTTATCCCGATGCGTGCATTTATTTCTAAAATTCCGAACTGGTATATTCCTAGGCAGTACAAGGCAAAAAAAAATAATTAATAGGTTAAATGTGTTTTACATAACCGATATTTAAATTATATTTACATTGTTACATGTACATATTATCGTAAGTTACTTGACTCACTTGTGAGACTTGATGAATCTGGAGAGTAAGTAACAGCAGCGACTCCGCACGGTGCAGTTTTGATGACGTAACCCTCTGTCATCAAGAAACGCAATCTGTAGAATAACACAAGAAATGTAAAAAATATTACTTTAATAACTATATTTTAACCTGTTGATTACTTGTCTTTACTTGCGGTTGATGGAAATTGTTCATTTCAAAGTCATTATTTTGACTGAATTTTGGTCTGCAGTAAAAGGCCTCTCATGTTGCGGATGCCCTGCCACTTTTGTACTCATGTTCAGTTTTGTTGTTGTACTGTATTGTAATATAATATAATGTAATGTATGGTTCTGGAAAAGCAAATAAATAATCACTACAAAGGTGCAAAATCATGGTTTCAAATTTGACATAAACAAAGAATTATCTTTTTACCCCAAATTAAAACAAGGGAAAATAATCTTCTTACAAAGGTAATTAATAAAAGCCTTTGAACAAAACAGTTGTGGCAATGGTAAGTGAAACGACAACCTCAGAGTCGTACTGGTCTCTGGCCAGCGAGAACGGTTAACGTCAGTAAAAGCAATGCAAGAACAATTTGCGGCTCTAACGATGTTTTAGATGTGCTAGAGTGTGTATTTCATATTTTACTGAACTTCTTTAGCTACTGTTTTTTTATAATCGACAATTATTCCATTCCCGTCAATCGCGTGTATCACTAAGAAAGTCTTTGAGTTAGTTGATGTAAATTATCATGATCGTTATTATGATACACTGTACACATGGTGTCATTTATAATAAGGCACTTATAATTTAAGACTCACCACTACAGTCGGGATATGTTGAGTGTGTGAGTTGAAATATCGATCATACCGCACCACCGTCTCAAAGAACTGAAATAAGACAAAACAAATAGTGTAAGTTTTTCTATTGGCTTGATTTTCCCTACAAAGATGGTAATATAAAACAAAGTAAAACAAAAGACCATTTTGAGTATCTTAGTGAAAGAGATAAACCTTAGCTTAATCAGGACAAAAACTAACCAAGTTCCTTTGTCAACCTTAGTGATTCTTTTACTGTTAAGTTGTCAGCTCGGAAACCTTTACTTTGCTTTGTTGCACAACCCGCATGTTAAACTAATTTTTCTCTACCAAGTTAGCAGTACAGTAGACTTTTTTTCGTGTTCAAGATATCTCTGATGAAAATAAGACTCTCGCAGATGCATATTCTTAGTCTCAAACTGAATTAAAATACTCACAAATTCCAGCCAGAAAAGGTAATATTCAAGACTCTTTCTATTGTTTCAGATAGATTTTCAGTTCCTCCAGGCTGGAGTGTGTGAATATTTTCTTTCAATCCGAGATTAACGCTGAGAACGTGAGCTTGAAAAGGGTATTGTTATTTCAATTTGCTCATAACTCAACATGCATCAAAATAGTTAACAGGCTTACGGAACGAAATTGAGGAGTGGGACTTATTGTATATATCATGTTTATATTAATAACAATCTCACACTGCTATAGTATGAGCCAAACATCTAAATAAAGAGCACACTGAAAAATAGACAATAGTTTACCAGGAAATAGTTTTTAAAAATGCATAAGTAGTTTTGTACGCTTGTTTGTGTTTTCAAACAGTTATTGACTTATAAATAGCTGTGACCGAGTTTAAAGTTATAACATCTAGAAATACAAGCACTATACTTACCATCTGTGAAACAGCTGAGTGTCCAAAATACGAAATCCTGCTTGAGATAAGCTAAAAAAAGAATAAAAAGATATAGTTAAAAACTAGGTATTTCAAGGTGGGTGTCCATGTTGCAACTTCAAGGAGTGCAAAATGCTTTTGAATAGCTTAAGTTGTTGATACTAATACTGGCATACACACCTCTAAAATTCAAAATTCAAGTTACTGAGATAGTGGTACACATTAACTGAAAAAGGTTCCCCTGAGAGGAAAATTGTTCAAAATACACAAAATTAACTGTAGCCCGATTTTCAATCATTCTTTCTCAATTACAAGTCCCAATAATGTGTCACTTAGTTTTCTTTTTGCTGTTGATGGTGTTGTTGCTGATGATTAACTAAGTGTAGCTTGCATAGCAAGCATTTCCGTCGAGTTTTTGTATGAGTTTCCATCTAGCCCCCCCACCCCCTCTTCTCGTTTTTTTTCTTGCCCCAATTTTCAGGATTCAAAAGTGAAAATCTCACCAAAACTCAATGGAAACGCTTGCTATGCAGGCTAAACTAAGTGACTGTACACGTCTAACGTCAAATCACCACCAATACCAAAGAAATTGCAGACAGTCTTCATACAAATGTTTTCAACCCAGTGCCTTGCAGTACCTAATGTTGCTCATACTTGTTGCACTACTGTATGCCAAGTTTAAGAAGTTTACTTATCCTGTTGAATTTTTATTTATGTGCCAAAACTATGGGTACAGCTGGTCACCATCTTTTTGAATGTGGCAAATAAGCGATAAAGAACAGCTTTGTCATGCAAAACTATTTTAATCTTATTTTATTTTTGGTTAAGTTATTGCTCTTCGCGTCCTTGAAAAGAGACCCAAATTAACTATTTTGGAAAACTCACAGGATCAAGCTCTTCAGTTATACTCACCGCTGATAACATCTGTTGCAACACAGTAAACTTCGATGTGTCAGAGTAAAGCTGCTGACCCTGCAATAGAGAATAAGTTCAGTATCTAATTTCAAACAAAATAAGTCAATGAGAACTAGGAATTTGCGCAATATATAATAAAATCAATATCTAACTTTTCCTTGTGTGACTCGGACAAAATTAGTCAATGAGAACTGGGAATTGGTCAAACATTATGCAGGTTAGAAGTATTGAAGATATGAAATGCAAAATGCTCCCTACTGTACATACAGGAATAGCTTCGCCCAGCATGTACACCAGTCTAACAGCTATCTCTACATCCAAAAATTTTGCTTGAGGCAGTCCCCTGAAAAACAACAAAAACTTTAAAAAATGTGTTTTATTACATGGATACAGTATAAATTCTGCATGTGCTTTATGATCAAGTATATAATTTTTATGCATACAAATAAAATGTAGAAGTATTTATTAAAAAGAACTACAGTAAGGTACAGCAAACAAATAAACCTACCTGAACTCTTACATTGATCTGAACATGGTCTACCTGGTAGGCAATCACACAGCTAGGTAACTAACCATAAGTAACAGATAAAAATAATAGCAAAACTTTCATCAATCTAAAAAAATGATGGTTTTATTCTTCACTGTAGGAAGTTCTAAAGAGCAGAGTTATCGAGCATTAGCTCTTCATCTGAGCAAATTAAAACCCTTTTTGGCAAACTCAATAAGAATAATTGCACCAAGAAAAGTATTCAATGTTTCTCAACAGTGAGAAAAGCCACAATGGTGCTTTTCAAATCTAACTATTTAAACTTATGGCTCATGACCACTGTTCTGATTGACTTTTTGTGAATGTTTTCTGAACAAAAAGTTGCATGGACTTCGGAGATAATCATTGCCAAAGATTTATTTACATACTTACCCCAGCGTCGTGTTCAGTACATTGTGTACAGCCACTAGCACAAGCTGAGAATCCTATAAAAAGGAAGATTTGCAAAAAAAATAATTTAGAAAATTTCATGATAAATAGGGTGCCTATAGCTAAGTGTCATGTTGTCCTTTCAACATCATTCAGACAAAACAGACAAAAGTAGGTATGCTTCTTAATTACAATGTTCAAAAATATTAGAAAAACCAGTAGCAAACATTTTTGACCAACTGATATGATCATAGTCAGGCTAGATGATATAGATGTTATGTTTTTGCACTTATTAAAAATGGAAATTGTGAAGTTGTTGGGCAGTAGAGTACATGTATAAGCTATAAAGAGTCGATTGTTCTTCCCAAAAGTCTTGATGTTAATTTTAAATTACAATAAATAGTAAAGTACAGTAAATATAAAACATTGAGAGACCTTCTAAAGAAAGATTATACATAAAAACTCTGTTAATGTTCATGCACTGATTCTTTCAGGTACAAGGGTAAACATATTAAGTAATTCAGGAACACTCAGGATTTAAAACAATTGATTAACTATATAAAGAACTATTGTTTCACTTAGTGATAAACGTTAGGTATTTATAACGTTTACATATTATGGACACAGAAGATACCGTACCAACTGGGCAATGTTGTCAAACAAGACTTTTAACTCCTTTCTGTACTCTAAAAACATCACTTCATCTTCAGTCTGTGATGAAAGCAACATACATCTTAGTTAGAAAATGTTCTGAGGAATACCAAAGTTCCTATAAAATAACTCAAACAGTATGCCTGCTCTGATTGGCTAAATATTTCTTTTAGATTCTCAATTGTGTGTATACACATTTTTTGTCCAATCTTCTTCAAAGTTCCGAGGTTGAGGGTTGAGTTACAATAATATAAGGAGAACATAGATATTGATTTTATAGATATTTTTGTTTTTACCTTAAATTGTAAGAGCAATGAGCTTTGATAATGCTCCGAAAACATATTATTATTATTATGAAGATTATTATTACTATTTTTATTTTTACTGTTATTATTATTTTTGTAATTGTTTTTATTATTATTAGGATTATTATCATTATCATTATCATCATCATCATCATCATCATCATTACTATTATCGTTATTATTTTTATTAACATCATTATTATTATTATTATTATTATTATTATTATTATTATTATTATTGATAAACTGGCTGTGACTGAGAGAGTTGAGTTACAATGTAAGAAGAATGTAGATGTTGATAAACATGCAGGGGCTGAAAGGGTTAACTACTGCAAGAACTCTGATAGGCTCACCTCTTGGTCAAAGTTGTAACAATCATCATACTTCATTTTATTGATCACCACATACAGCAATTGCTAAAAAATGGTTATTAATATTAATAATAAATAATTATCAGTAGATGCACTTATGCTGTACTACTATATAAATAATTACAACGTCATTAACTGTTCATTGACAACTGAAATGTTCCTGACTATTGCTCTCCACAATAGGCTGGTAGAAGTTTGGGACAAACAAGTACAGACTTGACAAACTGCACAATATGTCTTTCCTTACGTTTCACGTTCAATGGCATCCAAAATCAAAATTCAGGAGCATTAAATGGGTTTGTAACAACCAAATGTCATTTTTAAACAGTTCTTTTGGTCTACATAATTTTGACAAGAAATAATTATATTTTTGAAACTGCACCATCAATACTGTTGAATATTATTCAGAAAGCATTGGCCCCCAGGCAAAAGGATCAAAGCCCCTATTTCAGATAGCCAAATGTTATAAAAACAAACATGAAACATTTTGTAAAGCTTACCAGAAACATCTGAATTTAAACTGTAGCTGATTGCTTACTAATAGAAAATATGCAACATTAAACTTATTGCTCCTAGATTTATTTTCAACATCTCCATCTTGGACAGGAGTTATAGAGCAAAAGCTTAGTAGGCAACCAGCTTAAAATGCCTTATGACATGAAATACTTTGTTACAATACATCAGCCGACGGTCTCCTCTAATTGAAGAATAGCCCCTAAAAATTTTGCAATTAAATCTTTAATGTTTCTCGAGGAATAAACAAAGTCAATGTTTGCAACTGGTGATGTCAGTTGTTGGACCAGCCAATTTTCAATTTTTACTCAGGCTACCTGCAGTAGGCCGAGTCTACATCTGCGAAGCCTATCTATCAATCTATCAATCTACGAGTCTATCGACGTTTCAACAAACATGTAAGCCTGCAGGTCAGTCAGCGGTGCACCATATGCAAATGTTTCAAGACTGAAAACATCAGAACAAGGCCCATTCAAACAAATGAACTTTAGTCCGTACATGTACTTTTGCAGCTAGGAAAACTCACTTGGAATTTTGTTTAAAGAAATTTGAGTGTGAACTAGAAGTTGAATGAAAATATTTAGCAATTCAAAATTCCATTTTGAACAATGACAAAGTTAAAACACGCATTATAGATCGTATACATTTCTGAGGTTCCAAGCTTTTAAAAGCATAGCCCGAGTAAACGCCATTACAGGCGTCTAGTTAGAAATCTGCTGTGAATCCATTGCCTTTAGCTAGATTTAAGCCAAACTTGGGCTTGTTATGAATCTCGAGATATTCTTCAGAATAGTGGCTAATTACTTTGTCCAAAGGTTTTAAAAGGACTTGCTGCAGATTTCAACAAAACTGAAAGTTTACCTGTCTGTTTACAACTGACACCATCAATTGAAAACAATTATTATGTTAATATCTCAAGAAGCATAACAGATTTTGAAAAAATTTTTTCACCACTCTTCCTCTTTAAGAAAGTTCTATTTATAAACTGACATAACAAAATATTTCTTGCCATAGGCATTTTAAGGTTATAGCATGAACTATCATGATTTTATAAAAAAGAATCTGTATCAACCTTACCTCAAGAGTATTCCTCTGCTCTGGAGACACAGCTGGTAACTAAGGCAAGGAGACAAAAACAAAATAATTATTTAAAACATGTATATCAGAATTAACTTTAAGTTAATGACAAGTTGCTATCTAGATTCTCCTAACTGAGACCTTCTGTACAATGTACTTTTCATGAAACTCAAATTATTTAGGAGAAACCTGCTTTTCATCTGCAGTGGTATTTTAATTGAAAAAGGAATGGTAGCTACACCATTTTGTATGTGATACAAAAAGATTCTACTAGTAACAAACTTTGTTTGACAGATCCTGTGAGTGTGTCACTCTTATTGCGGGCTCTATAATCACTGCCATAAATGCTAACTCTTTGAGAACTAATTTGGATCAATTGCCTACCATAGCTTTATCTTCAATAAAATACTCACAAGTGCCTGTGGTTAATAAACACCTCTAATCTACTCTGACCTCCTTGGTTTTCAACTTTTCCTCTATAAAAGCTACCTACAGTCCTTATTTCCTACGACTGTCATTGAGTGCTTAAATACACTAAAATCTTTGTTGTTGACTTTTTCCTAGCATGGAGCATGTTAAATGCCCAATAAATAAAATGAACACTGAACTTGTTGTTATTTGACTGATGGGGATCTATGATAATTATTATATGGTGTTTACTACTCTACAGAACCTATTAGTAAATAAAATTATAATTATTATCACAGTGTTCTGACCTGTTTGAGAACTCCAATATAAGCATGGGCAAAAGCTGTTACTGACTGTGAGATATCATCATCATCACTCCCTAGGAATCTACAAAAATAGAAGTTGATGACATGAGAAACATTTATCAAACATTAGCTCTAGAATACTGTACATGGCACACCACTTCTCCAAGACATAAACTTAAATGTATTGACTGAAGTATTTCAAATGTGGCTCTGAATGAAACACTATGTCCATGGAAGAATGTAATCTTTTGACGCATTTGAATGTTACTGAATCTCCAACTCAGTACTAAGTAAAGGTTAAAACAGTGCTGAAAATATGGCTTATATATTTACTATTAAAATCTTAGAATGGTTGTTAGTAGTACTTATCTAGTGCTAGTAATTCCTGGCTAGAAACTGACAGGGGTATACCTTAGAGTTCTACTCAATCGATCTAGGCAAAAACTAAAACTTGTGGAAAAACTTAGTCTTGTACAATTTTCAAAAAAGATTGTTCTAAATTTTTTCCCAGTGCCCTGAAACCTACATGACTTGTCTGTTACAAAAATCTTTCTATAGGTCAAGTAAGATCGTTACAGCCCCAACTAAATGTACCATAAATTATAGTCAATGTTTGTTACCTAAGAAGAATAGGGATTTTTTTCTCTGCAGCCCTCAGGGTTGCAGCAGCTTGCTCTGCCTGGCCAGCTTTTGTTAATCTGACAGTAAAAAAAACATTCCTTTCAAAACATTATCCAAGAATGAGTACAAATTAAACATCATTTGAAAGTTTTTTTTTCTTTTACAGTACGATCATTTAATTAATAAACTATAGCTGTCATAATATTAATATGAAGTAACTGTTTTCCGTAATACTGTATGAAGAATAAATACTATTCTTTGAACAATCTACAAAATTAATACTTATGGTAAAATGAAGGAAGTCATTATAACTATAAGGAAAAAAGGTAAGCCGAATGAGCTGCCTCTTTCAGTCATCTAGTTGCCTTTAAAAGTTGCAATTTACCACTTCTAACTAGCACAGAAGAAAATTTAATCTTTACCCAAGAGTCTTAGCTTCCAAATATTAAACAAGAAATATCATGGTTCTCTTGAAGAAGTCAGTTCAAGTTTATGAAATCAAACACAAATTATAGCACCATTTGTTGCATTTGGTGACTTTGGGGGAAATGCAATCTAAGGTTTATAAGGCGCTACCTGCCTTGGGAACCCTTACTAGTATAACAGGGTTACAGTTAGTTTGGCTCATTTGGAGTCCAGTCACTTACATTGAAGCTTTAACCTTCTCCTCCAGGTTATTTTGAGAATCGCGACAAAGAGAGGGGGAGGTTTATGCAACTTTACACTTACTTGTTATAGCTATTAATGAGTTGGACACCAGCACAGCTTATCAGTCTGGCTAGTTTAGCCTGAAAATCAAAATCTTCCGTCTGAAGGGAAAACAAAGTTGAAACATATCAACCGAGGAAAAACTTAGTAGAAACCCTATGTATGCGTGTTAAATTGAAATCAAAAGAAAAGAAGTGACAGCAAATTATTATAAACACTTGTCAATAAATCATTACTGACTGGTTTTGAAAATTATTTATAGAAGAAATAATTTAAAACAAGTTTACACATGCCAAATTAAAGCAACTAAGGCAAAATAATTTAAAGATATAAAAATTAACTACTGCAATTATAATTTAATTTTATCAACTATTAGAAATTACTTTGCCAGAACAAAACATTAATTAATTACATGTATTTAAATTAACCTTATATAATAATACAACAAGAAAACTAAACATGGTTACAAAAAAAAGTGGCAGGGCACCACAAAAACTGAGAGGCCATTTACTCAACACTTAGATTTTACCTCTGATGGTGGTATAACTCCAGCTGCCTCCAAAGCATTCATAAGCGACTCTACTAGGTCTGTTTTAGCAACTGGGTCCATCCCTTTACTAATGATCTCATGGAAACAGTCGCACGCACTCTCTTGCAGCACATCGACAGACAGGTGGTTTAGCAACAGACTATTTTAAAGTTAAAGTACATAATACACAATGAAAAATGGTTTACTCAGAATATCTAAAATCTGTACAAAAGTCATGGGTGGGTGAACATCACAAAACATCTTATATTCTTATCAGCTTTTGGAAGTAAAGGAAGAAAGTTATCCCATTTTTTCTTTTGATTGACACAAATTAAGAGACAGTATAAAAAGCTGGATGTTGCTGAATTTCTTTTAAGCCTCAAAGGATAAACTTTATGTTTAAAAAATATAGTGTTTAAATAATTTGAGAGTACTAAAATCAGGATTATTTACCCTTTAAACAATCTAAATATCCAGTTCTTGTCTTGCATGTTAACACTTAACAATTGCTACTATAAGTAATAGTGTTGACAGTACTAGTATACCCTGTTATAAATTCAGAGTAAAAGTGATACTGTTACCTTTACTAGTTACCTCATAAACTTGTCATTCGCAATAAGCGAGATATTGATCCAGGACACGTAGGCTCCAATAATATCAAGACACATGCAAGTCAGAGCTGGATCAGTCACCTCGTAGGTTTGCTGCAAGGAATACAGACACTGTCATCAGTCCCAGATAGATTATATTGGCAATTCTCCAAACAAGAGCCCATATGTACTTGGAACATAATGATATTTGAGAGGGTTTTAATTTACTTTTTACCTTCAGAAGTTAGATTTTTCAATCAACTCTCAAATCCCCAGACTAAAAGCAAGAATTTTCTATGCTTTATGTTTAAATGGAAAAGTAGATTATTATTAACAACTGGCTAGGACTGAATATCTAATGACACTAAATTTATCCATTCACTAAATAAAACACTGAGTCAACTACAGTGCATACTGCAAGTTGGAATACTGATGGTAACTATGTATCAATTATAATATGTTGTAAACAACAAAATTAAATACAGAAACAATTAACACTGAGTGGGTTGGTGCTAAAATGGCTCAAGTGACAGACTGGGGCAAAAACATTTTAGGAAAGTTTGTGCCAAATTACTCTTTTAGAAATGTCCTCAACACTTGAAATTGATCAAATTGATCATCAGCCCCTTAAATAATACACCATTTTAATAACAAAGCTCCAGTCATTATTTTATGGAGATAAAGAGTCTCAAATTATTTTCATTGATTTAATGGGACAAAATGCAGCCAAACAAAAGTTTCCCCAACGAAAAACTGAAAGGGTACAAAAATTTGCATTTATCTACTAAAACAATGTATAACTGTCAGTGAGAGTAAATAAGTTTTGATGATGATGATGATGAGGTCAAAGATGATGAAAATTATTATCATGTAAATAACTGTTTAGACACTGCAGTATAACGGCGGTGATGACAACTTCATTTGCTTATTTAACTATGGTTTTAGATCAATATCAAAAAAGTTTCATTTAGAAAACTATTAATACTTAATTAACAATTTAATTTTAAAACATATTCATTTACCAGTATCTTATACCAAGACTCAACCAGCTCATTAACACAGTCCACTCTCATTGTATCTTTAATTCTTGTATTTCTTTCAGCTTCCTAGATGAAAAAACAAAAATTATAGTAACTACATCAAGTTAAGAGGTTCATTAATTACAAATCTATCAAAAAACCACTATGCTAGCAAACTGTTTACAACAAGAATAGTTACACTTCAACCTATATTTTTACGCAGATATTATCTCATTCCAAGTTAATCTGACAACTTAGAAAATTTTGTGCCAAATTACTCTTTCCATGTCCTTAAAAACATTACTCTATGTCACTCACTCTAACATGCTACGTCTATCAACATAGTTTACACTGGCACTGGAGTAACATGTCTCAACTGTAAATACAGTAATTTATATTTGATTTTTCCCTATACAACATAATGAATAGAATGACCCTATAATTGAAATTTTCAACATTACTTGCTGTGTTCTCACAATGTCCCTATCAACCACCTCCTCGTCAACTGCTTTGAGGATCCGCAGATATATATCAACAGCCCCAGGACCATACTGAAGGGTCTGCAGCAAGGTTGGGAAAAAATCCTGCCACTGAATAAGAAAAACAAGTGAGACTATGGGGGGGGACGTTGGGGAGGTTGTAATCAGGGCGTGTTCCCGGGAAATAATGAAAGCCGGTAGTAAATCATATATTATGTTATTATCTACAGGACTGACAAGTGGTAAGGGCGTCACCCCTTGATAAAGTGTGACAAGATCTAGAGTTCTAGATTTTTTGTGGAAGATGTTATTGGTTGTGGATTAGCTTGAAGAGCAAACTTAGTACAGTAAGTATCAACAGCGTTGCACTAGTGTGCCAAGGCACTGAGGCCTCAGGGGTCAGGAGGAACTAAGCCTGTACATGACCCAAAAAATAGTTATAGGAGTTTGAGAGTCAGTAGCCATGGACAGCTGTTTCAGCCTTGTTGGACCTGGTCATCATTGCACATAGCTAAGATACAGGTTCGGATTCCCACAGATAAAGATAAACAAGAAAAATGAGCACAACTTCTAAGGAGTCTGGCTGGAGATGAAAAAAGTAGCTGTCTTGCAGGCACAAGCTTATGATATAATCAACATTGAAAACGACTACAGAATAAGCATTACAAACAAGTTGCATTACCTTGTCTGGATAATCGCACACAAACACCAAGGCAAAACTCTGAGCCGCCTTGTTACGAATAAAGTTCTTGTCTCTAGAGGCATGTAAAGCCTACAAAAAAATTGCATTAGTTTTATAAAATATTTGTATGGTTTCCTAGTAACTATAAAACATCAGAGAACATGATTCTACTAGTATTTCTGAGATTTAACAGAAATATTATACTAAAATTTCTTAAAGAATTTGGTGATAAAATTATTATATATCTGAAAAGCATTTTTCAATAAAAACTTTAAGTATCATTTATATATATGGCCTACCTGATTCTGCAGCCATGTGACTAGAATTTTACGCAGAGATTGTTGGTCCAAAAGTTCAGCGCTTGCATGCCTGGAAATTGGACAGTGTAACCAGTAGCTAGTATTAAAACACATCTCACACAAAATAGTATTATTTCTCAGGGATCAAAGTTTACTATAGGTTTTGGCTGCATGGGTGATACAAGGACTAAACTTCTAGGCACACTGCCAACATTTTAGGCAGACATCTTAGGATTGCGAGAGCAAAAAATCAAAGTTTCTGACATTTAGAAGTAGTTTTTAATCAGTGAGTAAGTAGTGTCTTTTATTTTGTCTTAATTCTGTGTTTGTTTCTTTCAGACTCTTAATGAAGATAGTAGCTTCGAACTGTAGTGCATTTTTGGGGGGGACCTTGTGTTAACGCCTTATTTTTCATTTGTAATAAAACTGTTTTGTCAGAGTAAATAAGGACAGTTAAGTAAGGAAAGAGCAGCTCTAATTCTTTCACACTGAGCTTAAGCTTATTAGGCACACAAGTGCCATCATTCATGATTTTGCTGGGGCACAATCAAGATATCAAGTTGTATGTGCAGTCAATCGGTCATAAAAACTTTGAGCCCTGTATCTACTCTTTAATGCATATGCATATAGATATACATCATACTATGTACATAGATATATTATCATATTAAATGCAGAATGGATACTGAGTGATATCAAAATGGTAAAATTGGTATATCCCCCACTTCCACCAATAAGATAACGACTTGAATTGATCAACACAAGTTGATACCAAATTTTAGCCAATGTGCTTTGAATATTTTCACATTCTTTAAAAACATGCACATACCTTTATAATGTAGTTTAAACAACAAAATAATAAGAAGTAATATGGTCACCTGGAGATATGAATTTTATCTTCTTGTGTTGAAATGATATTGCACTCATTCACTACGCTCACTTATGGGATATCATTTCACCATCTGAGGATAAAACTTGTATCTCTGCAGAGCCATTTAATATCCTCTATACATAGATTATGTTATAAATAATATTCTATAATTATATTCATATAATATATATATCAAATAAATATAAACAACACGACACGACACAACACGACACGACACAACACCACACGACAAAACCCAGCACGACAAACTTTTGAAAGATAGTATTACCAGCACTTACAAGAAAGCCAACAACAACGCCACGAATGTAATTGATGCACAAGCAAAAACGATCGCCAAAGAGCTAAATATTGACAACCGCGCAGAACAAATTGCAAGACAACAAGCTTTCATCACACTAAAGGACCATAAAGACAACTTCGACAACCA
>JAOBAT010112423.1:1700-14375 GCA_026413305.1 Hydrozoanthus tunicans
GATGATGACGATGGCGATGACGATGATGATGACAATGACAATGACGATGATGATGGCGATGACGATGAAAATGACAATGACGATGACAATGACGACGACAACGACAATGACAATGACGATGACCATGACCATGAAGCTGACTAGAACGATGACGTAGCCAACAACACTGAAAGTCTCAATCATAGCGACAATGAAATGACAGTTATTATGACAAGGACTGTTCTAAGTACGATGAAAAAGACAATGACAATATAACGATGCCGTCGCTTCTTACCAAAACAGCTCCTCTTGTCAAGGCCAAGTATAAAACCAACTTTGCATGAACACTGAAACCCTCCTTGAGAATTTGTACACTCCTGTTGACACACAGACAGTTTGCACTCATCCGAGTCTGGAAATCGGAGTACAAAGCAAGAACAAGTTAAAAGAAACTATGATTAAGTTAAGTTTATCTTATAGTCTTCATCCTCTTGGGTAGTCGGACAATCCAACAGATTTTACAACTCAAACATTTAGGACTCCGATAACTATAACTAGCTAAGCTCTATAACTTAACGTCCTTATCCGAGAAGACGTGAAGGTCTAACTGTTTGCAGACGGTATAGTAATTTGTAACAGTACCGTGTCGCAATTTGTATGAGCACCTTGTGATCAGGACAAAGATTCGTGACAGCTTATACATTATTGCAATTATCAGAACAGGTACGCTATTACAAATTGCAACAGGTATTACAAGTGGCGACAAGGTGCTATTACAATCGGTATTGCAAATCGCAACAGGTATCACAAACTTTTACAGCGAGCTACTACAAATTGCGATAAGTATTACAAGTTGCGACAGGAATCTATTATCGAATCTGTTACGTCTCTATTTCAAATTCAGACAAGTATCACAAATTTCGACAGGCTGCTATGATAAATTGCGATAAGTGTAACAAGTTGCGACACTACTTCAAGTTGCGACAAAACACATTTCTTGAATTTTCGATGCTAACCTTTGCATGTCTTCTTGTCCTCATCCAAGTAATAGCCTTTAGGACAGGGTCCACAGAAATAACTTCCCTCTGTGTTGATACAACCCGTGGAACATCCGCCATTATTTTCTTCACACTCGTCAATGTCTGAAAAACAAGTTTCGATTTCGTTAACGGATAATTACGATGTCGGTAACACAAAAGAAAGATTGCCCACGATAACAAAACATTTTCTTTTGGAAACTTATTTTTATAACAAACACGTTTCCTGTAACACTTTGAAAATTCGCACTGGGAGCATTTTGAGCTTTCTGTAATCAGTTTGTTTTTTTGTATAGTTCTTAACTAGATAATTTTGGTAAAATTAAATTCGCCTCTCAAAACAGCGGTGCGAATATCAAACACAATCAATTTGCATTTGTCTTAATGCCTCGCAAGGCGAAGCTATCATAAAAAATGTTCAACTGCTTCTTCTTGTGTGCGCCAAGCCTATATAATAAGATAAAGTTTCGTCATCCGCCATAACAAGATTGAGTTCTATTTTTCGCAGTAGGAGACTCACCTACGCAGTGTCGCTCTCCATTGTCTGATTCCTTTTCCACAAGTTTAAAGCCCAAGCGACAGCCACACGCAAAGCCTCCTGGGTAATTAGCGCAGCCGTGTTCACATAACCGCTTTTGTTCGGCACACTCGTCAATATCTGGGTTCATTAACAACATTCAGGACAATGAAATTAAATGGGCTGTTCGTCATTGGGAGGTAAATGATAAAACGATGCTTTATCAATTATCTCACGATTTCGGTCATAGCTAAATGAACGCGATGCGTCGACTGCCAATGCGAAGTTGGGTTGAATATTTGTGCAGCCCATTTTTGTCACACTGTCCGTGGACAGGGACGTTAAACCCCGGGGAGGGGAGGGGGGGGGGAGTACTCCCTTTGTTGGGACGGTAGGTATGAGCGTCGGATTACGGGTTAGTGTTTAAATAAATCAAAGAACACTTTGTAACTTACCAACAAACTGGTACCTCGCTCTAAAACCAGTAGGCCTGTTATTGTTCCCCTCTTTAGAATAGAATGACATTCTGAGCTTGTTGGTTCGTAAAACCGTTTCGCCAGGGTTATTGCGCCCGCAGTAACGTCCAATGAACTTGGACAGCGGTAGGTTCCCATCTCGCATTTCAAGGAAGTCGAGACAGCCACGACTACTGTCCACTTCCCTTAAATGGAAATCATAAAACTGAATTTTGATCCTAAATCCATTTGGGGCGTTGATCTGCCAGATGCAGTTTTTCCCGGCCGGGTACGACCGCGGGTAGCCTGGGCTGTAAATAAAGCCCAACGGGTCTTCAAGTCGCTGACTGCAGTCTAAAAAAGTGAAAATGTTGTTTTTTGCTGTCAAGAATTTTCAACTACTATTCAGACTGATACCTAATTAACACAAAACTGCTGCTGTTTTGTCTTTTGGGACAACAGTAGTTGTAGCAATAGATCAAGTTTTTTTCTTTTAATCGAACATAAACTGTTTGAAATAGAGCAACGGAGAAATGGTTGAGAGGTAGACCTGGGGAAGGCTATGGGGGTAGGGGCTTGGGTAGACTGAAGTAATGGGTGGGGGGGGGGGGGATTGACCTGGGGAAGGTGAGGGGCTAGGATGCAGTAGACTGAATTAATTGGAATGCCAAAGAGCAACAACGAGAAGCCTTAACGTCAATAAGATTAGCTCCCGCTGTGATTGGCTCATTTTTAAAAACTTGTATTGCGATTTAATTTGCTCACGTTTTCCCTGTTGTTACATTACATTTGCAATCAAGCATTTCTAACTGTTCACCAGATTCATTTACGTACACGCACCGGCTTTATAATCTGTGGCTTTGTCAGCCTCGGGACCTTCACCTCGGCTGACTGGTTGAAGATTAAAACAGCTCACGAAGTAAGGAGCAACGTAGGGCTAAAAGCAACTTAACAACTGGACAAATCTTTAGCCAGACTCCCATCTGCGTTCATTTTACTTCCCACTCCAACAATTCAACACAGTTTTGTTGCCTCTGTTCCAGTCTTACTCGCCGTGAAAAAAAGCTGAGACTGCAAACAGCACAAAATATATTACGCAACTTATAAAAAAAACATACCATACTTTTTGTAGCGCAACGAAAACTTCCATCGAGTTTGCTCCTTTAGCGTGTCTCTTCTGCGAATGTTCCGAACAGCAGTGTTTCTTTCCGTTGCGTGAAGCCGGAAGTACAAACTGTTTCCAAAGACGGAAATGACGTCGGGTATTCTAGTACCACAAAACTTGGCGATGAATGGCGACAGGGCTCCCGTGCCATTCCGTATCTAAAAGCATTAAGTGTTGGTTTTTACTTATACATTAAGAGATATAAAATTGTGACAAAGGTTCCAATTGTCTGTAATTCAGCCAATAGGGAAAAGTCAGTTCGTTGGTCATTAACGGAATTAAAGTGATCCACGGCGCATGAACATAGAATCCTTGGGGCGGAGACTCAGTCGGGATGAGAAGGGAAAAGGGGAAGAAGGAGGGAGGGGGGAGGATCTGCTTGCGATTTCAGTCTAACTAGCTAGGGTCGATGTTTAATCGGAAGAGGGGAAGTAAGAGTTGGACGGAAGATATACTTGCGTATTACGTCATACTCGGAATAGATGGAAAAAGGGAACGGAGGTGAAAAGGGCGGAGGGTCTGCTCGCGTATTCAGTTCTACTGGAAACTCGCTCCCTTTCCCCGCTCCTCCACCGTCTTATAAAGGAATCGAAGTGGGGGAACGTGTTATGTCATACTTGTAAGTAATGAAAAAGAGGGGAGTATTGAAGGACGGCGAAGATCGACTTGGCAGTTGGTTCTGAATATATATGTGTATGTACCCCTAAGAAATGAGAAAGTAAACTCGTTCTGACGCCCATACCTTTGAACCAGCTATAACTTTACTGTTTTTTCGTAAATCATATTATAATTATAAGATTGGCGAAATGTCTTTTGAAGTTGTGTTTACCCATTGTTTTCTTTGCCAATCACAAGTAGAGCTTCTAGGAGCGAAAAAAGATCACGAATGTGCTGACATTTTAAATTGCATTTTGAGGATGATCCATACAAAAACTGCTTCATTTTGACGTTTTAAGATAAGCTAGATCTCCAAGCTAGCTAGAGACCTTTTAGAAAAATATTCTGGCTCTTTCTCCGAATATACACCCTCAATGTCGTATTAAGCACGATGGGTGAAAAGCGTTTCTTTGTCTTTTCATAAAAGCTTAATCATTTTGAAATTTCTTATGAATTTAGAATAAAAGTTTAATAAACCAAAAGGATCAAGAAGATTTGCTTCACCTCCAGGTAATCACTGATACACCTTCCATGAACATCCTGATTGCCCACAGAGAAATCGTCAAACAAAACTGTAAATGGTTGGTTGGTCGCGGACTGGGTTCTAGCAATCCAGATGAAGTCATGTGATAAACGGTATGGCTCGGGGTAGCCTGGTGACGCGATGGTTCCCTCGGGAGTAACCTGAATGGCCGCTTTATCTGCAAATGGAAAAACATGAAAAAGTAATACTTATCAGTATTGTGTGAAATTAAGGCGGGAAAACACCCAAAGCGCGCTTTGTGGCCAATTTACTTTTTGAATGAGTTCAGTTAAGTTTTGTTTTTTTCTTGAGGATTGGAAATTTTAAAGAGAATTTCGAGTTTGAATATTTATTTTGACATAATGATTTGATGATTTGATGTTGATTCGCCAGACTGTCCTCAGACCAAAGCTGTACTAGTTCCTTACCAGGAGGGGCGGTTTTCAGATTTTGCGGAATATTGTTCTTATTCAAATAATTTTTTTTTAACTTTCTGACTTTCCAACAAAAGTTTGGGTGTACCTCCGCCTTAACAATCAAGGTAGTTCACACAAAGATTTATCACCAAAGCCCGAAAACTGGTTCAGTTGAATTTTGTTTCAACAAGAATCTAGGTTTTACTTGAGCTTGTTACGTTTTGCTGAGCACTCTGCTGCAGAATGTCTCAACACTGGTTTTCAGCCCATCACATGCCGTTCTACTCCGAATGGCGGGAAAGTTTCGCGTCAAAACGCAACGCGTAAGCGACGTGCATGCAATGGCAATGTTTGCAAGACCTATTCCTTACGCACGCTGGAAAAAATCAGGCTACATTTTAATTCTACTTTATATTTACAATTATAACCGAAAAATGTGACAGCCATTACCCAGGTATGTATTAACTATACTCACCATTAGAATATGGACAGCTGTACAACAAATTGGTTTGAATTATATCCTGGTTGCTCAAAATTATTTTTCCCCTAGTGGCACCTGTCACACCATAGTTGAAGGCTAAATACTTCTCCATATGTGGATCTAGTTTGAGCTTCATAGTTTTCTGATTGTTGCGACTGTAAAACCTGACTCCATAGTGCATTATCGAGCGGTAATCATAGGGCTGCAAAATATTGTGTTTCAAACTGTGAGTATAAGCGTAATGCTCGTGGTATCTGCGAGCTAATAGTACAGCAAACTGCGCGCTTTTTTATAAGAACAGTGCGGCTTAGGTTGGCCAAAACTTAAGAATAGTTTAAGAACTTTACTGAGCTCCAATTTTTAACTGAACATTCAGAGTGAGTAAAGAATGCATAAAAATACGCCAATAGGGTTAAAATATCAAAATGGTACTTCAAAGTTAAAAGGTAATTTAAAACAAACGTCTTTGACTTATAAAGTCATCTTAAGGTAAATATGACTGAAGATGACTTTTAAAGTCTAAAACGTTTGTTTTTAAATTACCTTTTAACTTTGAAGTACCAATTTGATATTGAATAAGAAATGCTTCTCAGCTTGTAATCACTGCGGAAATCGTCTCGGGAAAATTGGTTTATTTAACATACATAAAAACAAGAGCAATTCAAGAACAATTTGATATTCAAATCGCCAAGAAATTTAGAACAACGAGCCTCGACCAAATCTACTGGATCTTGTAAAAAAATGTGTGTAATGAGGTCAGAAAGAAGTAAGTGTGTAAGTACAGTCCAGTACTGGACCCTAAAACTAGTAGGAGTGTTAGCAACCGGGAGGCACGCACGCGCAACATTGCCGACTTTTCAAATGTGAGCAATCTTGCATCCCGCGTCTTCGTTCCCCTTGACCAGCATTCGAAAAACAACCTTTGGGGACAAATTTGTTGGGCAGAAAACTAGTCCTTTCTCGTTTGCGTTTACAAGTTACATTTCAGTAGTTAAGACTATAATCATTGGCCGAAGGACAAAAAATGTTTTATTTATTTTGCCTTCACTGTAAACAAATTAATAGCTCAAAACTTATACAGTGAGGCAGACTACAACACGCTATAGGCCTTTACATGGTAGACCACCTGAACATAGAAACTAAAGAAAAGATCTTGTAGTAAAAATATTGCAAAAGATAAATTAATATTAAATATCGTAAATGCTAAAAACTAAAAACAACAATGAATTGAAGACTTTATAGGGGGCAAGACAGCTTATGACAAGAACTACAAATACTGCGCTATGTATTACGATTATCAACTAAGAAATGGAAACCAAAATCACTTTGAGGATGTTTGATAATTTTTTTTAGTTCTGAATTTAGCTAAATCACTTTTTTCTTCATTTAAAAAAGCTAAAATAGGTTTTAGCAGACATTGGGAATGGAAGTGGAAAAATCCGACAGGTTTTATATCACGGGACTTCGAGGGCCTATAGTTTAACGTCCTTTTCCGAGAAGACGAGAAGGTCTAACCGTTTGCAGATGTTAGAGTAAAGGCAGCACCTTCTCCTCAGTTGTTTTAAGACCCTGAGTGAAGGTCCGGCACCGGGAGTCGAACCTGGGCCTCCCGCACGAAAGACTGGCGCCTTACCAACTGGGCTCACCAGGCGGCGGTTAAACTGAATCGCTTGCACTAACCTCGAGCTCATTAAAATGAAATTTTTTATTTTCAATTTCGTTAGATACTATCGGACATTTTTTCTCCTCTTTCGGGCTCATTACCAAACAAATTTTCAACTGACCGATCTTCTAACCCACAGAACCTTGTTCCCAGTTCTTTCCCTCCAAACCATTTTGCTAGGGCCTGTTAACGAAGACCCACACCAACCTGGTCCATTGTATCCACGCGAGCACGACTCCTCTTGTCAAAGTTGTGCCGATACCCTGTTTGAATATTCTCGTCCAGTACTTCCACGTACTCGTCCCGGTCCGGGCGGCTCTGCTCGTGCCAGAAGCCGATGGCATGACCCAACTCGTGCAGTACAATGCCAAAACTCCAGCAGCCTTCACCCCCCAGAAAAACGTCTTGCCTCCCCCCGGCTCGACCAACCTTTGAGCAGCATCTAGAAAACAATAATGTTTTGGAACACTGACCATCATTTTTTCAAAGTTTACTTCTGAGTGAAGTTGAAAAGAATCATTGACAATAAATAAATCTTCAATCAGCTATCTTTTAGATACCTTTTGTAGAGTGTTCATGCTAAAATTCGTGTCTTTGTCTCTATGCCTTATATTACAAACTAAGGCCCTGTTCACACGTATCCGGATATTTTTGAATCCGCACATATTTCTTTCCGGATACGGCTATCGTCCACACGCATCCGGCGAATTCGCAAGCAAATCCGGATAATTTTTTAAATTGCTTTCCAGAGTGGAAATTTTTGAATCCGATAACATTTCGGATACTTGTGGAAGGTCGAATCTGGATATTTTTTGATACGATGACGTCCCGCGGCTGCTAAATGGCGCGGCGCATGCTCCGTTACCAATATTTACAGAGTTGTCCTGGGTACTAGAGTGAATCTGGAGTGAATCAGAATACTTGTGTACGGGCGAATTTGATTTGAATACGCTGTGATCACATAACGTGTGGACGCAGAAGGTTTCGTATCCGGAAAAAAAAGCTGAAAAATTAAAGCTGAAAGCAGTAAGTCAGTCATCAAGTGGCACAAAACATTAGTTTGGCGATAAGAAGTCAGCAGCTAAAACGCCGTCACTTGATGTTAACCCATAATACTATTATTTTTGAAAAATAGAAAATATGGGTCTTGCTGAAAAAACAATTTACATTTTCCCCTAACATATAGCTTTTTCGCTCGAAAATTAAGTTACAATAGGGTACAATGCTACACAAGTTCTTCAAAACAGAGCAGCAAAACAGTGGGCTTTGCTACTGAGGGTTTTAGATAGTCCGGTACATACTGCTCATAGTGATTCTCAATCAGATCTAGAGTTGCCCTCAATGGATAGTTGACAGGCCACAACACCGGGTTTCGACAAGTGTTGTGGTCTATGGTTTAAATTTCCTCATCCGAGAAGACGCACACTCAAATTTTTTCTATCATCAGGGAACTTTCGGTACATGTGCCGGCCGCCACGAAGGCTTCTTCGTGGAAGCTTACATGAAGTACAATCTGATACCTACTCGGTTCCATTGTCTTTAATATGAACGTAGTTTCTCTCGGTAGTCCGCTGGACAAAACGAACGCAGGTATGCTCTTCCCAGTGTTTCATGGCTTGACGTATCAGTTGAGCCGTTTTATCTGTTTGGGAAGAAAACATTTAAGTCACCTGTTTACAAGCATGAATAGGACGGAACTTCAGTATGGTAGACTGGAATGAATAGAGCATGTGCAATGCAAGCATTTCTTCAACTTTTTGCAGTGATTTTGCGGATTGTCTCTGCTCCATTCCAGTATGAATTTGTTTTGGATCTTTTTGGTGTAAACATAGAATGAATAAAGTTTTGTTTTGGAATGAAACTTGATCCGGTATAATGCAATGGCCTTAGAAAACCAATCGATTGAAAGGTAAATTTCCAAGAGTATAAAACTACTAAAACCATTTTCAATTATATTGGGGTACAGAGAATACTGATTTCTTCAATCTCTACTGATCAAATGACTATACTAACTGTTAAATCTTCCATCGATGATAAACGGAATCGTTCCATTTGGCCATAACCTCCTTTTCAGGGCTGTAGCTGCGCGCGCATGGCGCCTGCTGGAATGACCGCTGGATAGACCATCTACAAGGATGTCTCCTTCAACCGTTCCTAAAAGATAAATAAATAGTCAGTGTATCCGAATCATGAAGTATAACGGAAGTTTGCACTCTTTACATCCATTCTTCAGTTTGGTACTGGTGAACCGAGACTTGTGTTAAACAGAAGGCGCCAAAACAGCGCATATATATTTGAAGTGTGCGATTGGCTGGCTACGTATGCGCTCAGAGTATATTACATAAATAACCATAAGACCAAGACATGAAAAGACCAATAACTGAAAGACGACAACACTCTATACTGCCTCAAAAGTATGAATTTAACCTAGCGTGGCCCCGAGTTCCTGCTGTAGCACAGCTTGAAATTTTAATATCCTTTTCACTCACAAGAGATCTCGACGATGAGTGTATTGATCAATTATCACACTTTTCTATAAAATTTTTATGGGGAATTCGGGAGAATTTTGATGTTTGTCTTAGAGATTTTGTAGCGGATGACCGAATTCCGTATTCTCAAAACAAAGCAATAAAATTTAGATGTTGACAAGTGTTTTAGTGCGAGAGAACGAATGTTTCACCCCGCCTTGATTCAACTGATAGTTTTTGCAGTTCGTTTCTTCGACAAACAAAAGTGAAACGCCGACATTTCATCAATGGATACACATATCGACACACCGCTGGTTGGCATGGCTTTGTAATAATTTCAACACCCTCTTTTTCACAAAAGTGTGAATGTTGGGACCTGGCACCGTATGTTTAGCGGTATGTAGGCTTTCAATCTCAACATTTAAGATGTTCTAACTTTTATTTCTGTGTGAAAGTTTTTCTCCTATGTCGTTGGACCATCGTCATCGCGTTGGGTGAAGGAGATGTTGCTGTTGTTCGCGGGCTCAATCCTGATGAGACATTCTTGCTGGCTGGCACTCAATGCCTCGATTCCATGATATTGTGACTGCGCTGACATGGTGACTATACGGATCATGCATTTGTAAACATGCTCGCAAAAATCAGTTTCTAGTAAAATAACTCGGCAATTTCAAAATGCCGAATTACGTGCATAAACGTGTTTGCAAGAAAGGATTTATAATTTTGGTGAAACGAGTCAGAAAAAAACGACTAGAGTAGAAAAAAATCGCCAATCGAAGCACACGCCACAGAGGGAGCGAAACACGTAGAACGCCACTCACTATATATATATACGATTACTTCTAGTATAGACGGAATATTACGTGTAAATAAGAATCTCTGTCTTTCCCATATCAGCACCTCGATCGGACAAGAGCATAGGGTGTAGCCTAGAGAACTCAGCTCAGTTAATCTCGCATTGAGCATGCACACAACAATTCCACGCGAGAAACTCTCTAGTTTAACCGCGTGTAGAACGCCTCTGATGCTCAACTCTCGGGTAGCGTGGGAAAGATGCTCCCGAGCGAAACTCACTCGGGAACACTTAGCTAGGTTCTCGCGCGTTAAAGAAAAGTTTCCGTGGCATTCTTGTAAGCACACAATACATTTTTGTGGTTACGTCGCAAATAAATATGTTGAGAGAAAACTATGTCCGTTTTAGCTGTACAATTTGTTTTCGAAGGCCTTCAGCCAATTCTGTCAACAACAATGTCATTGACACACTGGGGGCCCATTACAGAACTAATTGATTCATTTCTGAGTAGATAGATTGTTGCGAAAACTGAGAAGCGCTATATCTTGTCGTTGTCCCTCAAGGCAGATATCACACTGGGTTGAGGATACGTCGTTGTGATCCGCGCTGAAAAGATCCCTTTTGCCGGAAATTGCTTTTTAAAAAATCAGCTGGGAGCAATTGTCCTTTTTATCCATTGTTTAGTTTATTTTAAATCAATCCTAGACTTAATAATTTGTTTGACGATTCATATGACAGCTTTGAACCGGGATATAAATAAATGAAAGAAATCACAAAAAGTAAACATATCCGTGCAGTTTACATATATCAATCATCGTTTTCAAAAATAGAAGACAAACATTAAGGACTTAATTCGTTCTATCTATTTTCTTCAAATTCAATGGTCTAAACGAAGAGGACATGTTAATTTTTTCAAGATCGTCGCACGCAACGGAAGGTTCCCTGTAGCGCCATATCTAATTAGTATTTTCCGCCAGACAAACTCACCAAAGTTTCTTTACTGAGAATAAATGTCAGCAGAAATTTTGGTTTAGCCCCTTCAACCTTGCGCCGATGATTAAAATATTCAGGTTTGATTTTTATTTGATTTGATTTGACTTCATCTTAAGCTGATATCGAGACCAATTCGAACTTGGGTTCCGAAACGGTTTGAACATATAAAAGAAATCGGAAAAAAGTTTCCAAATATAGGGGGTTTGCATTTGCATTGGTTCGAGTTGTTCAGTGGGTTTCATTTCGACCGAAACTCGATCTGAATTTACTATCAAATATCTTCTAGAATTATATCAGTGATAAAAGGTTAAGCCTTTTACCTAATTTTTTTGTATTGATATACCTGGTACTACACCTTTATGTACAGTCAGCCCAGTATACACTATCATCAGAACTCATAACAAACGTGGAAAAAACCTTTCGTTGGTAGCTTTTCGTAGCCTGTATTGTAGCCGGCCATAGCTCGTTATAAAATAGGTACCTTAAGCAACGAGGCGCCGACGATAAAGGCAGAAAAAGTATATTTAATGCAATAGCTGCACGTTGAAATGTACCCTGCTGGTCATCCTCACACCTTTGTCTTGAAAATTACAACCTGAAAACTGCTTAATCTCGGAGTTATTGCGACTTTTTAAGTCTTCGTTACTTTTGAGCAGGAAATTTTGGTCTTTTTTCCATTCACGAAGTGTAATTCAATTTGGACAAAAAAGAAAGAAAACTGCCATAGTTACTAACTTTTAAGCCGAACTCACTATTAAGCCGCAACTCCAATTTCAGAGAGACGCAAAGAACACACTTTTGTCAAGTTTTTTTTTGGAAAACACTCTTTTTTTCCCGAAAACTCTCGGTTTTAAGCCGCAACTGGTTTTGCGTCAAGGTTTAGAATTTATGTGGAAAACTAGTGCGGCTTAAAAGCGAATAACTACTGAAGTCCTTAGGTATGAAGTGTGATTTTTGTAAGCAATCTTCGTCGATTTTGCCGCCCTTGTTGCACAAGGGTCACAAGGTATCTGATATCTTTCAAGTTAGAGCGAACTAAAAACCAGACTCCACTTAGCAGTGCAAAACAGTCTAAAACAGCCTAAGTAAGTGTATTTTTTCATTCACTGAGGAGAACTACAGAGACAAAAAGTTGTATCAAACCTAACAACTATTCCACTTTTAATGCAGCCTATATGGCTTAAAGGCGACTTTCAGTATGTTGGTGAAACCAGGCGCGTCTAAAAAGACCGGTTTCAACGAACCATATTGAAGACCCTCAAAAACCATATAGTGATAGTTTTATTCATTAGCAGTTTCTGAAAACGTTCTCATCCAGATATAGATGCTACTCACTCGTATAAAATCAGCCAGTGTGGATCTATCAGAAAACACGTGAAACAAATACACCTCATTCACAATTGACCGCTCCGAAAAAAATGGCGGCTGTACATTTTACCATAATTCATTGCGAACTTTACACTGCTATAAGAAACTCAGGAAGGTAACAGTTGGTAAAACTCTTCCTTGTACTAACAACACTGTGTGT
>JAOBAT010112445.1:0-14373 GCA_026413305.1 Hydrozoanthus tunicans
GTGTAAGCCTATTACGACTTCACTTGTGGAAGGCTTCATCAGAAAGATGAAGATGAAGCCTTCCACAAGTGAAGTCGAAACATCAATGTATTTTTAAATTTAAAATTTTAATGCATGAAAACCGTAAAAGTTTTTATGGATTTTATCTTTTTATCATGTCTTATCCATGTGAAAGCCTAAAGATTAGTAACATTCTTTATTGTTTTAAAATCTTTTTTGCTTCAGATTTACAAAATTAATGTCCTTTTTATCTAGAATTTGGAGAATTTAATAAAAAAAAGTTATCGAAAGCTTTCTAGAAACTCTGACAATATGTAGAGATATCAATTCAGATTTCTGTATTTTCCTTTGTAGGTTAGAATGATTCAGACCGGCCAGGTGCCTGCCTATCTCAACCCCCAGCAACAGCAACAGCTGCAACAGATGTACATCAAACAGCAGCAGCAGGTTCAGGCCAGTTCAGCTGAATCACAAACTAGCGGGCTGCTAGTTAACACCACCAGTTCTGTTACATTAGTCAGTGAATCTGCTGACACAGCTACAACATCCACAATCCAACAACCTAAGTCAACTGTGACTATGCTAGTCTCATCAGCAAACCAATATGAACACCATAATGGGGTTCAACAAAAAACTGTCAATGAGACAAATATTCACCCATTGTCTACTGCATTCACAACTGCATCAACAACCCAGTCATCATCAGAGGGTGTTAGTACACCAGTAAAAGGGAATTCAGAAACTTCTGCTAGTGATTGTCTAAACCCACTGTCTGTCGATACCAAACAAGAACCTTCATCAATGGAAATAGATGATCAAGACAAGATGTTAATGAATTCAAAGTCAGAATCATTGTTTAATGGACAGTCGGTGTCCACAGAGTTAATGGAGGCAATAACAACCCAGGAGTCATCATCTTTCACTCCAAACTCTCTGGAGTTGACGGTTTCAATTGCATCTGTGTCACAAACTACGGCAGACATCCCAGTATCCCATGACTTTAACAACTTTAATCCCAGTAGCATATTAACAGGTTCATCAGACCCAACTCTTGGTTCAGGAGCAATGTCGTCCAATTCAGAAGCTGTAACACTACCATCTGCCCCCTCATCGACAGGTGTTTCAATTTCACCGTTCTCTTCGCCAAGCTATGCTGTGTCACCAACTCCAAAACTTTCTTCACAATCAACATACTCGCCAATTACTGCTCAACCACTGACTATTAATCCAGTCTCAAGCTGTTTGTCACCAGGTTCTAGCCTTCATGGAAATCACCTTTTATCGCCATCACTGATCTCACCTAATCCTTTGCAGTTGTCACCTTCTCAGAGCTTGTCTCTGTTATCGCCCAGTGGTAGCAAGTCACTCTTCAACAGTGAAGGACAACTTCCAATACCAAAGATTTCATTGTTACTTAATGAAAGTGCAATTCCAACCCTGCCCAAAGTACCAAGCCCTCCTCTTCCAACAGACAAGCTTTCACCAGCTACACCTAGTATATTTGTAAGTACCAAATGAATGTGATTAACAGAGTGTAAAATAATCCTTTACTAAGTGAAATAGAAACTATTGTGTTACTTGTTACTATCAAGCCACTTAGGTACTCCAGCTGTTGTTGCCAAAACCTGAGAAGACCAATTTTGTTCAATTTCAGCTAATCTCTGCTCTAGCAAGTTTTTAGGAAAAAGAAAATGGTTTTTGAAAATCTTCAATCTGTTTGTTGATAAATTTGCCTTGTCTTTGTAGGTACTTAAAAATAGTTACTGTAAATGATTTGATAGATGCCCAAACTGTCTATTAGTTTTAGGGGGCTTATGGATGGAGGCATTAAATTGATACAAGGCGTTTATTGGAGAGAGGCCACTTGAAAGTTGCTGACATGCTAAGCACAGAAATTAACAAGGTTATAGAGTGTTACCCTTACTTTGAACTTGTGGTTGTTCAAGATGCGATTCACAAGCCACTTCTAACCAAGCAAGCAAGAAATTAGATGATATGTGTTATGAGTGTTTCTTTGGTTTTTGAAGTGATTCTTTTGGGGTGTCTATTAGGCACAGGTGTTTGTTAGGCTGGAAAGTCTAATACATACTTCACACCTCAGGAGAGGTATTTATTAGATATGAAGCGACTATTTGAGAGTGGACCTTTATTAGATCATTATTTTATGCAAGTATCTGAACTGACTGATCTTAAGTAAAATTACTTCATTTGTAATCTTTTGATACCAGTACAGAATTAAAAATTTGAAGACGTTTTTGTGCAGGTTGAGAACAGGCGTGATGCCATGTCACCAGTGTTACAGAATCTCTGTATCTCACCATCTCAACCCATCACTGTTATAAGGGGACTAGCAGCTGCATTAAAACTTGGTATGTGGTTTTTAACTTTGATTGTGTTCTAGTTAGCACTTTTGATTATTGTCAAGCCAGCCAGATCATAACATGCAAGGGATAGTGAAGTAATACATGGAGTTTTAACATGCTGAACATTTTGTACTTTGCCTTTATGTAACGATTTATCTGATAAAAAGATAGAACCTTTATTTCCACAGGCTGACCCATTCATTCAGGAGACTGGTGTCGAGAGGGGCCCTGATTTAATTTGTTTTGTGCAAATTCTAAAGTAACAGCATTAAGAATCGTAACAAAAATGAGTTACTTGTTGCTGATCATGAAAAATATGTTATATACTGTATATACCGGTGTATAAGCCGATTCTTTGTATAAGCCGACCCCTGTTTTCAAGTCCCCAAAAGTGGGTTTTAGGTATTACCCTTTGTATAAGCCGACCCCCTTTTGGAAGTTTTTGAATTGACACCCAAAAATTTTTTCAATGTATTTGCATAAAAAGCTGAACTTGAAAATTCAAATTATTTCTCATAAAATAGTTTAACAATTGATGTTCATGTGTTAAAATTTGAGGAAAAATGTCATTTAAGAAAAACTTTATACAAAGCACGTGCAACACAGAAGGGCAGGAAAAATAGCCTGGTTGGGCCAATCAGTACAGCTCGTTCTCGCGCCACACTGTCTGTGTTCATTGACCTGTGAAGTAAACAGGTGAAATCACATTTTTGGAGACGAGTGCCCACATTGTGTTTTGGATGCTAGAAAAACGAATGCGATATGATGCTGCATTCAAGCTGAAAGTTGTTCATTTTGCAAAACGAGTGAATAATTCTGCTGCTGCAAGAGAGTTTGGTGTTGATGAAAAACAAGTTACAGAGTGGAGGAAGGCTGAGGTAACGCTCAAAAGCTGTACTTAACCAAGATGAAACCGAACTTGCAAACCCCTTATGATGATATGATTACCGCCGAAGAATGGGACATGCTTTTTGGGGAATCTGATGACGAAGAGTTTGACGGATTTTAAGACGTGTAAATGGCCAATAAGAATAGCTATAGTGCATTTTAGTATTTTAAGTTTTATGTGTCATGTAGATTTCATGAACAGCGTACGTTGTCGGCATCTTGTCGTATAAGTTGAAAGTTATTTGCAAAGTATTTGATTCATGCCACGTAGAGTTAATAAAGATTGTTTTTTTCCTTAATTCCGTTTATCAAAAGTTGATGCTCGTGGTATAAGCCGACCCCCAGGTTTCAGGGCCAAAAATTAAGGCCGAATTGTCGGCTTATAGAACGGTATATACGGTAGTTTATTTACAATTAATCATTTTACAATCAGGTATTAATGAAATAATAATTAATACTGTCAGTGACTGTGACTGTATTCATTGTATCTCTTGTAAGTATAATATTGTAATTGTTCATCAATGTGTTTTTTTATTATCTCTGTCAACAGACCTGAGTTTATTTTCAACAAAAACACTTGTGGAAACCAATGGGGACCATCAGGTTGAAGTGAGAACCCAGGTAATTTCATTAATCACACGCATTCTTCTTGCAATGTTACTATTCAAAAGTAATTTTCATCATGAAAGCATGCATTGCAATTGGTTAGAATATTTGATCATGTGATTCAATTTTTCAGGATTTGTATCATTTAGTATTCGCCCTGTTACATCCATTTGCACTTTCAGTGGAGTTAATTGGTTTGTGTACATTAATTTACATTACTTCAAATTTATTCAAGAATTTTAGAGCTGTGAATTGTTCTTTGTTTAGCCTGATTTTTGAGAACCATGTGTTTGTTTTGAAAGTAATCTTTGAAATTATTTGACTCTACGAGCACAAGCTTTTAGCTACCATTTTATTGTAAAGTAACTGTTAGATGATTAAATGTAAGGTTCCTTGTCTAAGCCTTGTCTTAGATTTATGATGAACGTAAAAGTTGATAATTTTAATCTTGGCTGATGAAGATTTACCTTAGTTAGTGTTAGCTGTATCACCATTATGTATACTTCCTTGGCTAAAAATTAATTTGTCTTGAAAGTGAAGTATTTTGCCCAGTTGCACTTCAAACAAGTGTTCACTGTTTAAACATGTATTCTTCCTTGGATATTTTTAGTATGGTGGTATAAGTATAAAGAAGGCATTATTTTTTTTCTTTGTAAATTAATAGTGAAGCTAAAAAATGAAAAAGAAAACAGATAAGTTTACTCTTTGCATGCAATGATTATGTTGGGGAGGTCAGCATGAGTGGTATAAGGTACTTGAAGGAATATGTTAACAAGTGTAACAAACAGTCTTGAAATCGTCATACTCATTTCCCTTTCTCCAGCTTAACCAAGCTTCGGATGAAAACTGGGATGCTACAGGGGAAAAGAAAGTGTGGGTTTGTGAAAGCAGCAGGTATCTGACAGACACTTTGTAACTTTTCTTTAAACTATTGTGTTAGTAAAGTGATCAAACTTAGACAGCACAGATTACTCAAACTCTAAGTTTCTAAACAAGCACTTATTCAATGTTATATGGCTTGAAACTCAAAACAGTTTTTGTAGTACAAAGTGTAGTTTTGAATAAGATATGTTTCATCACACTGAGATGTCCTTTAAAGTTCTGCCCCACACTGCCTTATCTGAGTTGGTGATTGGTAGATCCTCGTCTCTTATCTGAGATTTGTTAGATATATAATATTGGGGAAGGTCAGTTTTCTTGATTTTGAGAGAAAGGTGCATGATCAGAGAAAATTTCCATCTTGGCTCCAAATTAGGTAGCTCTGTGCTTGGCAAGTGTGACTGACAGTAGCTGCAGTTCCCTGTACATTTGAGACAGTTGCCTCCACAATACATTCCATACTCTAGTGGAGTTAAAGCTTTGTGTACCAAAATCAATAAAGCTATACCACATAACCCATGACAAATTAATGGTATGAAGTTATGTTTCAGCAGTGGTTCCAATAGTGTGATAAAGTGAGTTACTTCTTGTTTCTCTTCATTGGCAGGTCATACTCCACCATAGCCAAATATGCTCAATACCAAGCCACTACATTCCAGGATTCACTAAGGGTATGTCACACTAGCACCACCATCATTCTTTTACCTGCATGACTGACTGATGAATTGGTCTACCAAAAGCCATTTTTTTACAAAAAGTTTACCTTCTCACAGCAAAACAAACAAATTGATGAAGAAATGGTGTACACTGGTTCAGAATTCAGTCAATTTCAACTTAATGACAGAACTGTAAAATTATGTACAAATTACTGAAAGTTTTCAACACATCAGGTCTGCTTGATTACTGCTGTCTCAAATTGTCTTAAAAGGTTTAAATGTCACAGCTGTTATTCAATGTGAATCATAATTGACAATACTAAATAATTCAAGTGGCTATCCTCTTCTCTGTCTTTCTCATAGTTATCCTGTTGACATTTCTATTGTAGTGTACCCTAGTGTTCTCGCACTACATCTCCTACTGGTATTTATGCATGGCTAACTTTCTTTTCCAAATCAAGGATGAGCGAAACAGACAAGCAGGAATATCACAGTCAGATAGTGACTCTTCATCAAGTTCAAAAAGGTAAAATAGAAGTCATTTATACAGAACTACAATTTGAACAGACCTAATCAACAAATCAGTGCAGAATATTTGATTGGAAATGAGCAAGATATACAGCAGTAAGGAATGCTGTCGTAGAGTTTGTATTTATAAGATAACTTGTTTTAATGGATTAGTTTGTGCTTCACAACAACACAATTTTTGTGAATATTACTCATTATATACAAGTAACCATTAAATTGAAGGGTCTAGTGCAAAGATAATGTAACTGACTTGATGGAGTTGTCATTTCCTCCACATTATTATTATTATCTCTTCATAGCCACTGGGAGAATTAAGCATTTCACACAAGTCTTTTACTTTGTTTTTGGACTAGACCCTTCAATTTTATATACTGATTGTCATAAGGTTTTAGCATTTTGTCAAAGAGAAAGGTGAAAAGGTAAAAGGACAATCGGGAGAAATTTGTAGCCTGTTGAAAATTAAAAAAATTGTATTTCTCTGAACAATTTTTCAATGTCCAAATGGGATATCCTTGTTCTATTGTAGAACTCAATGTTCTTATCTTGTTCTGTTTAAAGGTTCTTTCCTTCCTAGCTATTATAGATACAGTTTTAAGAATCTATAGCTTCTTACTGGAAAATATATTTGTTTCCTTTTGACTGTGAGTGTTATTTACTTTAGTCATCTGTGGCTCAATATATTGTTACCTTATTTGTTTGTACAATTTTGCAGTACCATCAAGAAGGGAAACAAGAAGTTTAAGCTAATCAAGTTTGGTACCAATGTTGATCTTTCAGATGAAAGGAAGTAAGTCATACTTGGTATAATTTTTAGTGCTTACTTCTTCTTCAGTGGAATAAAATTTGCCAGGCTTCAGTTGACAATCCATAACTATTGATATTGGGGAAATATTTGCTTTAAACAAAATTTCCTTTTTAGGTGGAAGACACAGCTTCAGGAACTGACAAAACTGCCTCCATTTAGCAGAGTAAGTAGTCACAAGTCTCAATACTCATCTCTTTGTTGGTGTTTTTTAAAAGGAAAATTATAGCCTACCATGTTATTTTCTTAAATTCTAACTTCTAGCACCATTTCTCAAAACTTATCCAGTGTACCCTGCATAAAAACCATTGCAAAAGATCACTGATGGTATGAATTTCACAAAAAGTTGTCACTATGCCTAAAGTAAGTTCTGATAGTACAAGTATCAGAAAATCAGATAATGCATATCCAGTCCTAGAAAAGCCATGTTTTTATACTCAGGAGTAACATTTTTTCGAAAAAGTGATGGAATTTGAAGATTCAGGCCATTTGAATCTCAAGTATCCACCTTCAGTTGGTAGTTTAACCCAAAACAGAGTGAAAAAATGTCAGTGTTTTGACAATGAAGTTGAAACTTTTAGTTAGACGGTTGAGTTATTTTATTATATCAGGTTGCTGTTTGTGTTTCATGTTTTCAATTTTATGAAGTCATATAAATGATATATGGGAATAAAATAGTCACTGCCTATTGTCTTGGGAATACTGTATACATACACTTACAATATTTGATTGTTGAATGAAATGTACAAACAATTTATCTGCTAATGTATTTCAGGTTGTTGCTCCTGGCAACATGTTGAGTCATGTTGGTCACATAGTTTTAGGCATGAACTCTGTTCAGTTGTACATGAAGATACCAGGCTGCAGAACACCAGGTATGGTTACTGGTACCATTCCACTAGCCTTCGCTCTGGTGAAACTAGGGAGACCCGCGTCATTGGTAACAATCGCTTGAACAATTTTTCAGTAGCTGACCCAACTTTTAACTAAACTTTTGTTGCTAAAGTGCGGAATAAATAATTATGATTATATTGTTAGTATTCCACGGATTCACGTTTGTGTCATTGTTTTAGAGATCAATCCAAGACTGCACTAACAACCATTGTCATAGTTGTCGGTATTGATTATGTTCAATCTGGTTGAAATTTAGGTTTGAAACCTACTGTGCATGGTACCCATCGTGGATGTCACTTTTTATATAAGCAAAACTATTAAGTTCTGCAATATCTGGCAAATAATAGTCTAAAAGTCTGTAACTAACTTGAGAATTTAATCCAACTGAACTTGAGGTAGTCCATCATCTGCTGAACATCTGCAAAAATGGTATTTACATATGCTGAATATAAAAAACTGACAGTGCCAGTTCTTTGTGGAAGTTAATAGAAATCTCTTGTACCACACAGGTCATCAAGAAAACATCAACTTTTGCTCAGTGAATGTTAACATTGGTCCTGGAGACTGTGAGTGGTTTGCCACTCCCTATGAGTACTGGGGTGTTCTGGCAAATATGTGTGAAAAGTAAGTGACAATGCGATGATATACAATTTGCCTTTAGCTAGAATATAGTTTTCCATTAGTGAACACAATAAAATAGTTCCATGTTCATGCTAGGAAAATATTCCAAGACCATGTAGCTAGCATTGCTCAGTTAGGGTGTTTAAGATAAGTTAAAGCAGGAGAAAGAATTTATAGTTTTAATGTTGGAAAGAACATAAAGCACAGTCTTCAATTTGACAATAATTTCACGCAGATGTCATTTCTTGTTGTTCTTGCATTGAATCATGGTCTTTCATGTTTAAAATTAAGTTTGTATGGGAAGTAATAATCTGACATCATCAATAAGGATGTACCGTTTTCCTTAAGGAGTCCATGTAAGAAAAACGGCAGCCTTTAGAGTGTCCAGTAGCTCAGTGGTTAGAGCATCTGATTAGAGTACGGAGGGTCGTGGGTTCAAATCCCATTTTTTTTTCCGAGTTTCTCTTTGTCTTTAATATCACATAATTATTATTGGTTTATCGTTTGAGAGATGTAAAAGTAATTTCCCATAATAATTATATAATGATTATACTGTTTTAAATGAATAAGGCAACTAATCACTTACCACTGATTTTATTTGCAGGAACAATGTGAACTTCTTAACAGGTGTGTATTCAAATTTATTCTCATTTATATCAAAGGTTACCATATACTAAAATAATATAATAATACTATAATATTTTTCTGTCATAACACAACCAGAAATTATAATTGTTTGTCCTCTGTGTATTCCAAAGAGTGCAGTATTACAGTTTTCATCAGTTTTTGTGCCAGTAAATATATAGGAAATTTGCTATACGTGTGCCTGAAGTTTTATGAACGCAATATGATACTGTTCTAGGATCATGGTGGCCTGTCCTTGAAGACTTGTATGAAGAGCGTGTTCCAGTGTATAGATTTATACAAAGACCAGGGGACATGGTTTGGATTAATGGTGGTGTGCCGCACTGGGTACAGGCTTTGGTAAGGAACTGCTGTTGATGATGATTCTAGGAAAATGTACTGAGCATGCTGGCAGTGAGTGTGTTGGTGATGGGATTAAAGCAACAAAATCGAGATATAGAGAGAAGTTAGTGCTTTGTTGAGTCAAACGAAGCACATTACAGAGATCACTGATTGGTTTCAAATACTTTATGATATGCATCACTGGCAAAGTCCTTCTAAGAAACTATAGATTGTGTAAAATAATTATATAACTGCACCTGGTATGACAGGCAACAACCAAATGCTAAGATGGGATAGCTAAAAAAGAGAAGTTTTGAAATATCGAGCAGTCTTTTGCCACTCCCTTGCTTAGTTAAATGTGTAAATCCAAAGTTAAAATGAGTTGTAGATTTAGAAGGTTATCCAAACTGTATTGAATTGAATTCTAACCCTTTTAGTTCAAACAGACATTAATGTTTTGATAAATTCTCCCAACTAGAGCCCATACTTTTTGATGAACAAGTTTGGGAGAAGTTCACATTTCATCCTGAGTAGTTTGCCTTGTTGATCAGTTCTCAGTTTCTTACTACCAAATGTCTTATTTTTATGTGTTATGTAAGAAGAAGTGAGCTGTTGATAACTGGCTGGGACCGGAAGGGTTAATTGTGTGAATCAAAAAGTGTTTGTGGTTAACATTTGCTGTAATATTGCTACTCAACTAACTTTCAGGGGTGGTGTAACAACATTGCCTGGAACGTAGGACCTTTAACAGGTAATCTATCGTAACATTGTGGTACCCGGATATACACTGCATCAGGTAGTTTCTGCTAGCACTATATGGTTCTCATTCACATTGGTTGGACATATTTCATATATTTGCTAGTATCAGAACATTTTTGTTACAAAGAATCCAATAGCTATGTCTTGATTATGATTCTCAACAAGTTCAACACTGGCAATTATTCTCGTAGATTTTTCGGAAGTGTTACGTAGGTATTCATGTTACGAATGTCAGAAAAATCATAACCTGTAATTGTAAAACTAAATAATAAACTACACAAAATCTGTTTTTGATCGTGAAGATGGTGAATTGTTGTGCAGCACACATTTTACAGCAAAGTTATTAATGTCCATTATAATTTTTTTTTGTTCTTTCGTTCCATTACAGAGTACATGTACAATATTGCCGTTGAACGGTACGAGTGGAACAAACTTCAGAGTAAGTTATCTACTTTCTTAAGTCTTGGTCAAAAGATTCATGGTTTTAAGATGCTTATTTTAGAGGTATTGCAGTGTTGATGAGGATGTTGATGACTGTAACAGGGATGACAATAAGTATGGTGACGGTGATAACAGTGACGGTAACGGCAATGATGATGATGAAAGTAACAAGTTGATGGTGATTATAGTAATGTTGATGATGGTGACAATCACAGTAACAGTGATGATGATGATAAAGGTAGTACTGGTGATGGCAAAGACAATGACAGTAACGGTAATGATGATGATGGTAGTATTGGTGTTGATGATGACAATGACCGTAATAGTGATGGTAGTGATGGAGATGACAATGACGATAACAACGGAACAGAGTTGTCGTTATTGTCTTCGTTATATATATTATTTACAAGAAATTCCTGCTGATAAATTGTGTTATCTTTTAAGGTGAGAAGTCCATCATTGGTGTGATTCATTTAACTTGGAACCTTGCTAGAAATATTCGAATTACCGAAAGGAAACTTTACGAGCACATGAGGTGAGTTAAAAACCTTCAAACTTATTTCTAAGATTGCATAAAAAACTACTGCAGAGTATGTTTTAAGAAGTAAAACGTAGCCTTCAAAACCTCGAGTTTGTGACGATTAGACTGTCTTTTCTAATGTTTGTTAAAACGGGGTACCAAGTGCTAATGTGTCTTGTTTCTAAAAGTAACTCTTATCTTTGTCTCGCTGTTTCTAGACTGGTGCTAACAAGAACGCTCAAGTACTGCCAGGTCACGGTAGAAAACCTTCGGCGAGCAAACATCGATATAATATGGCACGGGAAGCGAAACAATGAACCAGTTCATTACTGTTCATCATGCGATGTACGAAAACTGTTTTCTGATTTATTCTTGAAAGCCCTTATAACAACTCGACTTTTGAAACTTGTTTTGTCGAGTGCTTCTCCACAATTTACAAATTATTTTTGTTTTTCATAGGTGGAGGTCTTTAACTACCTCTTTGTGACAAACAACAGAAAACACTTGGTCCACTGTCAAGACTGTGCAAGAAAGACCAGTAGTGTTTTGGATGGCTTTATCGTCTTAAACCAGGTAGGATTGTACATTTTGTTATGAGTTAATTATTTTTTTAAGTCACAAGAATTGTGATAGAGTTGAGATGCTAAACTGCTCTTACGAAGGACTACACTGAGTTCGAAACTTCAGCATCTTTTAATTGTTTTTACGTAGTATGACCTTTTTTACCAAACTGTTTTATGTCGCAGTTTATTTATTGTCTGTGGTGTAGAGCCCCAGATCTTTTGAATCCATTAAATGTTGGACATCTAAAACCAATCTACTACTTGACAAACATGACAAGTGTCAGACACATTGCCGCAGGTTCAAACAGCCCTTAGTCCGCTGGACTGGAAAGTCTTTGAATTCGAGTAATAAAGCTCCAGGCCTGAAGATTCCTCGAAATTTACTCAGTTTTTTCATAATGTTCTAAGACGAGCTGCTCGAAAGTCAAAGCAGAGGTTTCTTTTGATGGGAGTCAGCTTAGCATTGACCGTTTCTTTGCATTCACCTTTGGGTTGTTTTGTCTTTGTAAAAATGTCCTGTAAAGAAGTCCAGGAAGAGTCCTTGAACTTCTTAAAGAGATTCGGGTAGAACCCGCCCTCTTACTCGACCAGACAATTCTCAAAGCTGGATTATTTTTCGTCATACAACTTGGAGTGCTTTTAAAATGGAGAACCGATCTAGGTCACGGTTTTTTTACGCCATATTATCTAGATTAAAAAAAAACAAAAAATGAATAATTACTCCAAACAGGCTTTCTGTCAACTTTTTCGAAATATTCCCATCCATTAGTTCGTTAAACAGGGTTTAACAATAGTTTAACAGAAGTTTAACAGTAGTTCTTCTTTCCTTTACAGTATAGACTTGAAGAACTCGTAGAAGTGTACAACAATTTCAGGCTTTATTCACAGGGTGAGTATATTGTGGGTTTGTTGCCAAGAAAACTATAAATTGAGTGGAAATTGTTAATCTAAACTAAGCTGTGTTATGATGAGTCAGTCAACTCATGCTATAAGTATAGTAAACTGTATGTCGTTAGTCATACATCTATTTTCTCTGCAGGTGTTGAGGACTTCAGACCAACAAACCAAGTCAGAGGACCAAATCTTGAGCCTGTTCCGCAGATAGCTAGCTGATCTTTATTTAATTTTGCCAATTGAAGCAATTTGCTTTATAAATTTGTACAGAGAAAAAGAGTATATTTTGTATGAAAACAGCGCTTTGTTCTGCAGCTGCTTACAGTCAACGCAGTGTATTTAATAGAACATCTTTTAAGAATTAATTAGCACATTATTGTAGTAATGCTCTATAGGGACAAACTTGTCGCCGGCACAACGTCCTTAATATTTTTGCAAGTGTTGCAAGTTTTGCACGGCGTGCACTATATTCCACAGCGACAGTTTTGCTTGGTGTGTTTGACGTTTATAATGGTTTGGAAGGCTGTACGTTTTTGGTACACCCCGTTCACCATTAGACTTGATTTGTTTTGCAGCTGTGTATCTGTACTTTTTCTCTTTCCGATTCACCACGTCTTACCATCTTCTTTTGAGAGACCTTGAAGCAATAAAATTATTCATTTCTACTTAATAATTAGTTTTCAGTGCTGGTACTGCAAACTGATTGGACTTTCTGCAGAAGATAAGTTTATCTTAGCAGTTGACTCTGGTTACTTATTGTTCATCATGCTTCAGAAAATTGATAACTGAATACTTTACGTCTTGTAGCATCGACGAATTGCAGCACTTGTTTTAATAACCCAAAGGAAATACTCAGATGAACTACTCGCCAAAATTACAACTTCAAGGAAGTTTTCAAACCCATTAAAACTTTGATTACATAAAATAGTTTTGCAGAACTGCCTTAACCTACGTCGAACCCAGGCCCTCCCTCTTTGTTTTTCAGCAAACGAAACTAAAACGAGAACCTGGGTACGAGGTGGCCGTACTCGAATTTTCCTTCACTTATACACAAATCTTTACTGTGTGTGAAAGCTTCTTTGAAATTTTAGTTTTGTTGTGTGTTTATTCTAAAGTGTTTATCTTAGTTGATGACTTGAAACTTGTTCTTCCTCTAACTCCATTTTCTTAGCTACCCAATTAATATTTTACCAGGTTTCTAAGATGGTAATACACACTATACCTCGAATCATGAAATGTCATCTGTCCACTTCAGTCACCGGTTCGATTAGAACGTTCATTAGGTTAGCATTAACCTAAGCTTTTTTACCTTTCTCTGGACTATACTCTCTCTGTTTCTAGGGATTAATCTACAGCAGTTGAAGGTTTGTTGAAAGAACCAAACCTCTGTTCTACCCCAATGTTATTACACTTCGTCTCCATTTTTCTTATCTCTTATAATTTTTGCATCAAAAAATTGGGATTAAACAATTGAGGTACTAGATATTTTGTTCTTTTGTGATTTGTGGTGTGTAATTCCACTTGTATGACGCGTATCTAGTGTGGAAGTGTTTCTGGTTCAGCGTTTTTGATACTTGTAATTCATGTTATCAGTTATTGTTAGAATGAACGTTCGTGTTTAAGAAAACTAACAAAAATGTTTCAAGTTCAACTCGTGTTTTTGTGGAGTACAAGGTACTCTGTCTGATTTTGTCTTTGCTGGTTTTCTTTATCCGTTATATTTCTATAGTTGATTGACATGTGAAATTTTTATCGAATCACAAATAAACAGAATACGTTACCGCTCAGTTTGAAGCAAAGTGTGGCATGGGGCGTGTAGGTGATGGAGGAGTTTGTGGACGGAACATCGTTAACGCCCTAAAAAGCTCCCCCCCCCTCTAATGAGCCTTCTCTCCTAAGCCCCTGTCTAGAGCTCCAAGTTTTAAATAAGCCCCCCCCCCCCTCTCTCATAAGCTTCAAGTCTTAAATAAGCCTCCCTGTCTCATAAGCCCCT
>JAOBAT010112456.1:0-14373 GCA_026413305.1 Hydrozoanthus tunicans
TGACCTAAGTTCAGCCAATCAGAACGCTGGAAATTTGGTTATTGACCGAAAATCAGAGTTACCATTTAATAAAATTGATTACTAGCCTGTTAAGCCCACAACTCATATTTACCAGCGTTTAATCGACAAGCTACATGAGCAACCACAGGTAGCCCAGGCTCCCATTTCTAACTACTCATTCAGTCTGCCATGGTTTACTAGAGATTATAGGGGAACTTTTTAAACATTTGCTTTTTGTCTTAAGTATCAATGAAATTTGGCAATAAACTCATCGTGTCTTCATGCTACTATAGATGAATACAAGACGTTTAAAACTGTAGAGTACACAACGGCCTTCCGAGGCTATTACTTTGTAAAGTTGGTTGCACAAGTTTTGTGAAACTGAGATGAAATAAAAAAGGGTTGTTATGGGCAGCGGAAGCAAAGATATAATTGGGGAATTGGGGGGACTGAAAATCGTAATAGTTCGAATCATTTAGTCAGTTATTTAGTACGCTCGACAAACTCTGTGTCATTTGTCTCATTAATAGATTGAAAATATAAAATCTTCAGTTGTTTTGTTATTCAGTTGTTCATTTGGAAGGCGTGCCCCGTGGTTGTAGAACTTTAATATTTGAATTTTTCTGCCGTTTACATTGCAGTTTCAAAGTTTTTATGAAATGTTTTATTTTGCGCCACAGGGAAACCAGACTCATGTATCATTCACATTCGCACCAAACACTCCATGCCTCAACCTCACTATCACAGTAAGTATATATTTGAGTTTTCTTGAGCCAAGGCAAGAATTTGAAACTCAAAACCTATAAATATTTAAATTGTACATTTCTAACAGACCAAAAAAAAACAGTATAGATATTGTTTTGTAAAGTATCTTACAGCCCATACTTAAATCAGTCTCTTTTGAGGCGAACAGATTCATCCGAAAGAAGAGGCTAAGAGCCTAAAGACATTTATAATCAACTAGGATAACCGGGCACAACGAAACTGTACAACATGGAATGTGCGTTTCATCATTTTTGTCTAGTAAACAATGTATTAGGACAATTTTTATACAAGGGAGGGTGCCCCTTGGCAGGGCCTTGTTTTGAAACAGAGTTTTTCTTTTTCCTATTTTTTTTTGCAACAGGTTTAAATTGTGAGAAGGATAGAAAAACCATAAAATTGGGAAAACCTTTTAGGTCGGTGCTTGAAAAACACTAACTCAAAAATTAGGGCTTACCGTAGCACAATGCTGGACTGTTCTCAGAATACCAAGGCGAGGGCGCCCTGGCCATATAAACAGGCCATAAACCCTCTTTACTATCTAGTTTGCCATTAGTCAGTTATTTTTAATTTCAATGCTTGTAGGTAATTGGAAGAACAAGTTCGAAGATGAAAACCAAGGCTGCCACTACCCAATTGCCTTACATTGGAAATTGTCCGGTACTAGTGAAAACATCCGAACGTAAGTCTGCGAAAAACTTGCGGCAGGTTTTTTTTCAATGACAGGATTGATCTACTGGCGCTCGCTTACTTCGGCTCTGTCATACACCCTGTAGAAGCATCGATTGTAATAAATGGCCCTAATTGTAATACCGATTGCGTCCTAAATGTAATAACGGTCCTAAATGTAATTCAAGATTGGTCTTAAATGTAATAAAGGTCCTAAATGTAATAAACCCGCAGTTACACGTAGGGCCTAACATCGAGGCCCTCAAATGTAATAACAAGCCCTAACAATATAATAACATACATGAAAAAATTACTCAGTTCTGATTGGCTGAGAGCAGTGCGGGTTAAATAGTAACACCAGTGCAAAAATGTGTAATACCAGTGCAAATTACAAATCAAAATTATGGAATATTATTAGCTGAAAGACAGTAGCAGATTTAATAAGCCAATGACATAACGTAAAATGATGACGAACGGCAGAAACTAAGGGCTGCTTGAGCTGTCCACTTGCAGTTACCCTTTGTACAGAACTCTTGTAACTGGTCACCATCTTAGTACTAAATAAAGTCTTCGTTGTTGTCGTTGTTGTTATACAGTTATAGTTACGGTTGTAATTTATTACAAAAAAATTAAAATGATGGGAGTTTAAAAAAACTGCTTCCCCTACCCCTTATCCAATCCCCACACGCCCTCCGGCCAACCCTCTCATCAACAGCCCTTACCGTTAAAATAGAATAGATCTTATAACAATTTCATAGTTTCGTGGGATTGTTTTTGAAAAGAAGAACTAGTTACACAAAAGAGACATCAGCACAGGTTTAGAAGTAGCCCTTTGTGGAAAGAAAACGCCATTTACTTCGCCTACATAAATTGCTTACCGTCGTTTGGCACTGTGAGATAAAAATGATCTTCTCAAATATATACGTTTTAGTGGCAATGTTACATTCAGGAGAACACCCGTTTTTATACTTTTGCCCTTTATTACAATTAGGGATTGTTATTACATCTTAGGTCTTGACGTTAGCCTCTCATTGTAGTAACGGGTTTCTTACATTTAGGCCTGGGACAAACGTCGAACTTTTGATGAGTCGAATTAAATTGAGCAATTAAGTGCATGGTAAGTTCGTCGTCTGTCCCGATTAAGTTTGACAGATACTATTTCGATCGACTGACACGTTCTATCCGTCTGCTCGAGACGGATAAAACGTGATCTTATTTGGTTCGACGTTTGACCTGAGCACTCGAAAAAATTGATTTGGGTCGACACGAACTACAATTTAGTTCGACTCATGAAAAGTTCGACGTTTGTCCCAGGCCTTAGGACCAAAATTTTGTTGCATTTAGGACCTTTACTACATTTAGGACACAATCGGTATTACATTTAGGACCTTTACTACATTTAGGACCAAAATTTTATTACATTTAGGGCCATTATTACATTTAGGACCAAAATTTTATTACATTTAGGACCTTTACTACATTTAGGATCAAAATTTTATTACATTTAGGGCCATTATTACATTTAGGACCAAAATTTTATTACATTAGGACCTTTACTACGTTTAGGACAAAATCGGTATTACATTTAGGACCTTTACTACATTTAGGACCAAAATTTTATTAAATTTAGGACCTTTGTTACATTTGAGGCTTCTACACACCATCAAATTACTTATTGTCGCAAGGTTTTGTTTAGTTCTAATTAGTTATATCTTTTTTCTAATAACCCTTTTACATTTCAACAATTAAAGTGCTCATAAAAATGAAAAATTTTATTGCTCCAGCTGATAGACCTTGTTAAATTAGAAATAGCGGTGAAAAAGTTTGTCAAAATTCTGCTGCAAATCCATAAGCTTTGGAGGAATTAAAAACAAACTTGGGCTGATGATGTAGCTCAAGGTTTCCTTCAGAATAATTGCTAACTTTGGTTGTCACGGCAACAAACTGGGTTCCAGGTTCCAAATGAGTATTATTGAATTAATGAGGTTTTGTTTGTCAAACCAGAAGTTTCGCAACAATTTACAACTTAAGTTTTGTTCTTCTTATTATGCAAAAGAAAAAAACAAAGATTTGGTTTAATTGCCTTGATGAAGATTTTGGAATAGCAAAAGGTTTGATTTGCAAAGAACGGGGTCTGTTGCCGATGTGAAGTTACTACTATTGTGAAGAAAACCTCAAATACATCCTCAGTCCAAATTTGGTTTGAGTTCATCCAAAGGTTATGGATCGGCAGCAGATTTTAAAAAGTGCAAAACTGACTGTCACACATGTGACGCCATCTGTTTAAAACATTAAGTGTTTAATATCTCAATGACCATAAAAGGTTTTGACAAAAATTTTCACTGCTGTTTCTCATTTAGCAAGGTTGATAAAATTTTTCATTTCATAGGCACTTTAAAGTCCCTATCAAGCTTAATTTTTACTTTTTAAATTAAAACTGAACTCAAAATTCGAACAACCTAAGAAAATTTCCACGTCTAAGTTTGCTTTTTAATCGATAAAAGATTGGAATGAAACTTTTGATCGAGAAGGCCGGGGACTGGTAACCTCTGACGTAGCAGCAGTAAGTTAGGGAAGAAGTCAAAACAATGGTATTTTTAAGGAACCCAATTTTGTCAGGGGAGGTGGTGGGTGGCGGCACATACTCCCTAACCCTCCCCTCCCCACTTTTTCAGAGCTTAATTTCTCAAAACCTAATTTAGGGGTATTGTTTGTTATTGTATTAATGACTCCTCTCTCCACAAAGAAGGCGTTGGTGCAAGCACTTTATCAATATCGGTTTCATTGAACATGATATTTGCTTCTGAAATTCAGCATTTTTGAAAAAGGTGGTGGGTGGCGACACATAATACCCCACCCCCTAAATTGTTCCTAGGAAGTACCGTTGATTGACTTTTTCCCTTAAGTGGTTTTTGTTTAAAAATGTTCATTTCTGTTATCAAATGTCATAAAATGTTTATTCCAAACAATTTCAAGGTAATATTTCATTGATTAAAGTTATAACAATGTGACTATTGCAGCCAGAATTGAATTTTTTGAGATAAAAAAGAGTGTCTCTGCTTTATGCCTCTTGCTACGTCAAATGCCTCCTGCTACGTCATCATTGCACGCTTCAAGACTAAAAAATATAACAGGAACTGCGAGAAAAGATTTTGTTTTCAAAAATTACTATTATTAAAGGGTTCTACTTTTCATCTGGAACTTAAAAAATAAGCTTGATAGGGACTTTAAGGCTTTAGAGTATCTACCTTCAGCTGTGTTCAGAAGTTTTTCAGAAGCTTGAATTAGCGGGGGTTCAAGTTAATCGATTTAATATCAAATCCTTGGGAAACTGAGTTTTGTTCGAATTAGCAGGGTTTCGAGCTGTTCGTGTTCGATTTAACGGGGTTTAGCTGTCTGCATTTTTTTTTTATTTTAAAAAAAATATTGATAGATGAAACAAGTTTGATCATATGTTTTAAACCCTTTTAATTTTTCTTAAAAGTGTCTCATTCGGATTAGATTATATTAACTTTAGGAGTTTCATCTTTAACTTTTACCTCAGTGCTTAGTACCAGGTAAATTGTTCTTATTGCAAAAAAAGTTAAAATTAAAATTTTGGTAATTTAAACCTCGGCATTTTATAACTTTCCCCTTTTTAACAAAATGTTTTCCGCTCTGAAACAAAACATTGAGTCCTTGAGAAAACTGATACTAGACTGGTTGTAGTTTAGAAAACACAGATCTATCGATATTAAACCATGAGAAAATGAATATAATCAATAGTAAAGTTTTTACTGTAAATTCTTCTTTTTTATTTAAGTTTGTTTTTCATTTTTTTACTCTTTTTTTCCTTAGGTTACATACCAAACGACGAAAAATCCCTAAAGATTGCCTTAATCGTTGGCAGCATCTTGTTCAGCATAATGCTAGTGGTTGTTTTCAAAGTCATTCATCGTTTCTACTACAAACCGGGTAAGAATATAGTTAGAGGAAGAAAAAACACAAAGAATAAAAGTTACTTGTAATTTGCCATAACTGAAATTTGCTTTTGAAAAGGCATCAATATAGAGTTCTTCGTTTTCTATGAATTTTTTTCTGAATTCATAATAAAAATTCATAGGTCGTTTAAAACGGTTTTGAAATGAACTCAAACAAATGTTTTTCATTCTAGTGGTGCTGACGTTACCTCCAGTTTTCAACTCGGAAGGAGACTCTAGCGAGCCGATGTTAGATTGCAATCTACGTGAGTATTTTTGCATTGTATAGCTTAGATAACAAATCAGTAAAATACAGAGACTTCGAAGGGGCACTGGTACTGAGATTTTCCATTATGGCAGTACGTATACCCCTCAGAAGTTGCTGGTTGAATTCGAGTTTTAACGCAAAACATTTAAAACGGGAAAACCCTTTCGGATTTCCAGCTAATTGTTTGTTGGTTGACGCCTCTACAACACGATGTTGGAGAAACTGCCCAAATTCTACATTTTAAACTTAACCCCGTGCTCTTTCGTATGGGATTATTGCACAGGATTTGTAGTTGTACTTGAGTTGAGCCTCTTCTTTTTTGGTCTGGAAACATTGTCCAGGATTTGTAATGAACTTGTACTTTAACTGTGATATGACGTGCAGTTTTACCAAAGATTTGTAGCCAGTTGCAATTGTGTTTGAGTTTATTTTTACCCCGTCTAGTCAGATATAAGGAATATGGTATCGCTATACTTTCTTATGTAATCAAAAATACCCTGTCACTCGTCGATCGATCATTCAACTTTCGTGGCCAGGACCCTTATTTTTCGCATTTGGCCGAGAGAGGCGTAGGTTCTACCTTTAAAACTTGAACTGGATGAACTATAGTTTTATGAACCGGTTTTGCAAATCAGTTTGTGTTGCAAAAAAAGTGAGGCGGTCACGCATTTGTTTGAAGAGATTGTTTTTGAAACAATTTTACTGATTATTCTAAATAATTTGAGTCCTCAAACGCACACATTTGAAACCTTTTAAATAGTTTGGGAATTCCGATAATTTTTTCCTTGCCTTCCTTCGAAACGTGTCTGTTCGTGCGAAACACTGACGTTAATTTCTTTATCGGTCTTTGTAGTCTAAATAGTAAATTGTTTTAAAATAGTAATCTCGAATTGATCACAAACTCACTTACGAGAATCTTTAATCATATTATTGTTCAACTTATCGTCGGCCATATTTTCTCGAAAACTGAGTGAAAACCAGAAGCGGCGCCAGTTCTTGAACGCTGCTAATTGGTAATAATTTTCACATGTGAAATAAGCTATACGACGTTCTTATTGTTTGTAAAGGTGTTTTCAAATATAGCGTACTTATTTCTACAAACAAGCTTTATGATATGAAGTTATTGTGTTACATATAATAAAACAAAATGATTCGCAGTTTATAGTCACTGGAAACTTAATTGCCAGGCTAGTTTAGCTTTTATGGTTATTCCAGGTAACCATGCAGCACCTATCTAATTTTTGAATTATAGTTAATTCAAATATATAAACCTGTTAAACTTTAATTTAAGGTCAATAAACAAAAGTGTTGTTGAAACTGTCTCGGGGAAAAAATACGGCGAATCCACGAAAGAGCCACGGGGATGAGTTGATCAAATTTTTTTCATTATGTATGCATGTATTGTAACACTTAAGGTTAAGTGACTCAAAGAAATAAGAACAATTTAATAATAATTTGAAGCTCAAATTCCCAAAAAAATTAGTAACAACGAACCTTGGCCAAATTTACTGCTTCTTAAATGAAAAAAGAGTGTGTAACTGATTACCCGACCAGAAAGTTTTAGAGAGCCTCGGGATAGTTTCTAGTTTCAAATATAGTGCACAACGGTTTCCCTTTGTTTATTCTATTTTTCTTAACAAAACTTGTGCTTTTGCTTTATTTCTATCTAGAAAAGAGACGGGTGTACATCATGCATTCAAATTGTTGCGAGAAATGCAAAGAAGCAATTACTCGTTTCGGAGACGTTCTGCGACACACCGGACTTATCGACGTGGGGCTGGACCTTTGGGACACACTACAAATGCTGCCTAACAAACCTTTGTACTATGAAAAACAAATCAGAGAATCAGACTGTGTATTAGTGATATCTGATGGTGCAATGAAGGAACGCGCACTCAGTATAAAGGACGAAAACGCGTATGATGATAGTAAGTTCTCTCTCAGTAATGTTCTGACTTGGGAGACTAGGTTCTAGTGAGAGATAACGTGATTTTGGGTTGACTTTATCGGACTGCATTTTGTCCATCCCGAAATTGTAAATCGTTGAAAAACTGTGTTAGCCTTGTAAAAAAACTGCAAACTTTCTCAGACTCCTCGTACTCCATGATGAACTGACTAATGCTTGTTTGATTCAGTGATCGAACACATTAGGAGTAGACTAGAACTTAGTCTCCCATAGCGGGATATTTCGCCACTTTTTGGTTGCCAATCCACCAATTAACCGCCATTTTTTTTAACCTCATGATGGTGTTTCAAAAGTTTACTGTCTGTTTTCGGAAAAAGGTTTTGATTCTTTCATTTAAGATTGAAAGGGTGAGAGATGTGGCTTCGATGTCTCATTGATCCTCCTGTATAAAATGGAGAACGACTTACCAAAAAATATCCATTTGTTTTTTTTGCCAGAATTTGTTCGATTCCAGATCGACCTAATCAGAGGTGAAGTAACCCGTGAGCCGGACACTCGAAAGTACATTCCTGTTTACATGTCGTTTAGTGGAACCAAAAAAGATGTTCCAGATTTTCTCTCCAGCAGACTGTCACACTCGCTACCAGAAGAGATCGACAGAGTTGTCTTTCACCTTCTAAATATTGAGAGAATTCAGCCGGGTCGGCGCCGGATGATCGCCGTTATTGGCGGGAATGATCATCCCTATGATGCTGCGAAAAAACGCTTTGAAGAGGCAGTAGACGATGCATCGTGCTATCACTGGGAGGCCCAGGCTTCAACGAGCAGCAGCGATGACGATATAAATCTATATATATTACCTAAAGCGACCAGAAATTAGATAATTGTTGTCGTCAGATAAAAAGACGCTGAGTAGCTGTTTGGTCGAGTCTTGGAGGAGGAAACACTGATAATGTGTTCCACCTTGGCTCAGTTGGTCTGAACTGACAGCGCGAGATGCGTGGGTTCGATCCCCGGCCTTGTCAAGGAATAATCATTTTTGTGGCCTTATTTCGCCACATCGTCCATGAGAGGGACGCTAAACCGTTGCTCCCAGCCATTAATCTTTGTTCAAGGAGGGTAGGCTGTACCGGTAAACACATATTGATAAACGAAATTCAAGCTTTGATAACGTGTTTGGTACTAAGGGCAACTTCTCGTTGGTAAACACGTTTCGTGGAAAATCGGAACTGGCTGAAAATTCAAATAACAATTAACAGATTTTGCAGTCGCAGCTCTATGTATTGACTGCTATTTAAGATGGCTGCATAGTTGAAACATTCAATATGACATTATTTGATTAATTTTGTTACATAACTTATAAAAAGCATTGAGAAAAAAAATTAGCCATTTTGTGAAGATCGATGCTCTTCTGTGGTAAAAAATAACTTATGGCAGGAAAAATCAATCGAAAACAAGCTTCCTTTAACACAATACCAAGCAAAACAGCAACGGAATCTCTATATTTACCAGCTGCATACTGAAAAATACCTATTTCATGTAAGTCTATTGCACCTTGTAATCATCAGCCTCTCAGAAACATAGACTTTTTTATTATATAGATATGAGTGCTTTACTGTAAAATATGCCATTCGTAAACTTTAATTTATGCGAGCTGCATTTGGGAAACGAGTGACTTATTTTCCATATCCTCACCAGTGATGATATAACTGACGTGATTTTTTGTTTTTCCCCGCTCATTTCGGCCCAAGCAAACACTCGATTTTGTATAATAAAAATAAAGTATACGTCGGCGTGATTACGTATGAAGTTTATCTCCTCGTGTTAAAAAGATTTCACTCGTTCGCTATGCTCACTCTAGAAATCTCTTTTTCCGCTCCACGGCGAAGATAAACTCGGGGATAAAGCGAAATAATGTAATTTGAACATCTGCATATTTTTGGCCTTGGAAAAGTTTCCAAAATGAATATGAATATTCTTGTTTAAAATATTGCGCTTTATCCAGGAGATAAACTTTTATAAATTATAATCCTTATGCCTTTTAGATTTAACTTTCACAGATGTAATTACATAAATGTTATTCCTATTTTTTGAATAACGTTTCTGTAATTTAATAAAAAGCCTTAACTCCTGTTTTTTGTAGTCATATTATGTACTTTTTAGCTTTGTATTTTATATAACTTCGAATATAAATCCTTCAATCTTTGATATTAGAATATACCAAATCAGTGAATAGCCTTTTCCGCTCGCTCTGATTGGTTCCTGAAACAGTAAATATCCAAGGATATTTACTGTTTTAAGAAAGCTGTCAAATTAAAATAGTGGCCCGTTTCGCGACAATCTCAGAAGAGGAAATTAACGAAACAAACGATTCAGCCATTCCCTTTAAACACAAAAAGGGCCACTGAATTTGGGATGTATGTAGTCACAAGTTGGGTGAAAGTTGTTTTACCCCAAAATTTCAAAAAGAGAAAGTTCAAGCCTAGCGCGGGCTTTTCTTACTTGCGTTTGAAAACTTTAAATTTATAATATTGGTTCAAACTCGACCATCACCGAGGCATTCACCAACTCTCATCTGAATTTACTCGACTGTTTGGTACATACTTAAATAATTATTCCCTTCAGTGTCGGTGTCTAGCGATAGAAATATCCACCACTAGTCACACTTAAAATATCTTCTACGGAGTGATGTTTTCCCTGTATGAGTAACAAATAATGAAGTAAAAGGCGTTCTCGGTTAGAACTTGGCCGTTAAAATATTTTTGAAAGTGATTTAAGCTTGTTGTTTTCTTTACCGACATGTATAATATGTTATACAGGTTTTGAATCCTTCCCGAAAGATCTAGACCCTCACGCCTTCTCGATCGGATAACCTTGTAATAGGTTTGTGAAACCTCTTGAGTTCTTTGACTACTAATGATAAGTGAAATATTTAAGTTAGATAAACACATAAGAAAACACCCGCGCGGCACCGCAGTAATCCCTGAACGCCTCGTCGACGGCCCAGCAGCCCGCAAGCGATTACGGTGTCGGACTTAAAATCCTAGGGTCGCGAGTTTGAGCCCGGTCAGAAAACTGTGTTATGTCTTTTTCTCCCCCTTTCCGGCTATCCTGTTTGGCTCCTTATCCCCCACAACCTAGTCATTCAGACATTAGCCAATAGTTTTCTGGCAATAAAACAAATCGCTTTGAAGTGCATTCCAACTCTCGAGATTGGTTTAGATCGCCGATCTTTATTCTAAAGCCACTTTTTAGCGACTTTTAGTGGTGTTTTTTGATTATATCATTATCAAAACATTGACGGCATTAACCTAGAAGTAAAATTTTCTCACGCGTGTAGACAGAATGAAAAGAAAGAAATGTACCTCCCCCCCCCCCCGAATCCGCTACCGCCGCCCTTGTAAAGAGAAGTTTAAACAATATCGCCAAACCCTCCCCAGCAGGCCAAACCCAAAAGCTGCGCTTGTTTATAGTCAGGAGGGCATTTGGTGCTTGTCCTCAACAACTTCCCTTTTTAAATCTCTTAAAGGCACCGGTGTAGCTCCTTCAACTACCCATGCAGTGAAAAGGTTTAATTTCTCTACAAACCGCTCTACACACCTCATCTCATAATTTTGTCAAATCTACATTTTTCAGATTTATCTTAGTAGATTAAAATCATCTGTTCACAACATAGTTCAAAATCTGCAACCCGAACACCTGAACAAAACTCAAAACGATTTGGTACTCTAGGACCACTAGGACCAAATTTGAACAAAACCCAAGTAGTGCCTTATCAGCGGTCGATGTACCAGCTACTGCGGGTTTGATCTCATGAAAAGCGTAATTCTCTGAGGCTTTTTTCTTCCATTTCTAGTTTTCACTCTAGATAGCCAAGTTGTTAACCGTTCTCTGAGCTATCGATAGTCATAAAACTATTGTCAAAACCTAATAGAGCCATATAAAACGCTTCTAACCCGAATGAGAATAAAAAAAGCCCCAAAGGTTCAATGCTTTTTCTGTTTAGTTTTGTTTTAGGTGTGCAACAGGAACTAAGAAACTTACTGGAGCAAATTGGAGAAGTTTTATTTCCATGCTTTGAAACGAAACGAGCGTTTCATAAGGCAGAGTCTATCCAATTGCAGGAAGTTAGCTCAGTCTGGCTGTGAAAATCCCTCATTATAATTACCAGATTAAGGTATTTTTTGCTTCTGATAAGCTGTGCGATTTAATACACTGAGTTCGTCCCCTTTGAAACAAATGTATCATGTATGTCACACGCTGCTACGAAAGGAAGCATTCGCCGATAAAATTCATTCGGCACACTTTAAGATTTTGCGGTATCTTTTTGAAAAAAAAAAACACAAAGAGACCAATCTGCAACATTCGATGAAAGAACAGGATTAAGTAGAGTTTCTCAACCCGGTCTCAGACAATTACCATCTTTCGGTTTCGCCCGCAGCGACTTATGTGTCTTATGTTGTTGAAAGACAGGTATAATGATCTCAAGAAAGTTTAATATTTCAACCAGCTGTTGCAGCATCAAAGTAAGACACGGGTTCATTATAAAGACAAAGGTAGGCCTAAACTCCCTGAAATTAATGACAACGAATTCAAGAAAACAATCGACTAACCAAATAAAATCGTGGTGACATTAGAACAGCCAATTTCCATCCTGTCATCCTGAACGAAATGAGAGGAGACTATGAACAAAGCCAGCTTAAAACCGCTTGACTCTTAATACCGTATTATCAAAGCGATATTGTAGGATTATTCAAGTTATTCGATCCATTAACGGTGTTTAGCACCCAACAAAGCTGTTGTCTGGCGATACACAAAACAATAAATGTTATAAAAAGCGCTTAAAGCGATCACGCTGTTTTCCAGATACTTCAAACACAGCAGTGGACTCTGAGAAGCAAGAACTACCTGGTGTTGGTTCAAGCCTGTAGGAGAGCACATATTCTTAATGAAGATGGATATAGTCTCCCATATCACAAATATTTAGTTCAAGGAAAAGGACTCTTTATCTCCTTTACCAGCTTTTATAGTTTAAGAGGACCACTACTCCACTTGCGTCATTAAAACACGCAATGCAAGGTTGACTTTTAAATACCCGAGTGTTTTGAAAAATTACTAGTATTTTACCGCTATTGTGTGTGTTTTTTTTAAAGTGAACATGCCTTACACGCCCTCACGGAAAGATTGAACTCATATTTTTAACATTGTGTTTGACAAAGAAATTTCAAGGCTGCATGTGGTTTGCGTTGTCGCTTCCGTTTCTTAGGGTAAAATGAATAGAAGCATTTATTCTTTTTGTTACAAAATAATCCAGCAAGACTGTAGATCTTTAAGTCTCTCAAATCATTTCCTGGGCTATTGAATAGTTTTGACTGTTCGAGGTCAACCTTTTAAAGTCTTTAAAAGCTCGTATTTCTCATTCTTTGACAGAGAATATCTGACATATATAACGAATACTGTGCGATTACCTTCAGCAAGTTTAAATCTCGGCGGAAGGATTCCTATTCAGACTAACTTAATCAGGTAAAGTTGTTGAGTATTCCTGTAACAACCAGATGTAGACGAATTTAAACTAATATCTGTTAATACTTGTCTACAACGACTAATTCTTTCGCCATTTGCAGCACTTTCTTATCTTTTTATCTGGTTTTCAAAAGGAACGGCCAGGCTAGATTTTGAAAATAGCCTTTGAAACCATTTTCCTCTTTAACTTACAAATAACAAATTACTTTTCCGATGATAAAACTTGAACGAAGCCACTCTCAAGAAAGATTTCTCTAAGAACATTAATTGCAATGAAATACGTACTAATAGCACAAAAGGCTTTTAGGTTGCAATTGTATCGTTTTGATACAACGGGACAAAAATCTCTCGGAATGTATCGTCTGGTTTCAAGACGCTGCATGTTTGTTATTGAGATAAGGCCTTGTTTCTGATTAAACTAACCAACTATCTTCCCTAGGCTATAGTGACTTGAGATTCTATATTGCCTATATAGTTTAAGAAGATTTATTTCAAAAATACTTATTTTAAAATACTTTGTCAGTTTTTTAAAAGGTTGTTCATATGAAACGGATTAACGTTGCCATTTATAGAATAATTTTCCTTCACTCAGCGTTGCTGTAGGCGATCGAGAAATAAGATATCGTAGTCTTTCGGATTTTAAATCATTCAAGCTTTGCTGGGAAAGGATCCAATATCCCGCTACTTTAGTGTTTTTCAATCTTGTTTCAGCACCAAACTGATTATCATTGAACAGTTATTCGTAGTTGTAATGAATGCCATGTGGACTCGGGACGTAATATCGACCAAGTGCCTATGTTTGTGGTTTTGATTATTCTTGCGTCGAGATATGGAACCTAATGAGAACGGGAAAAAATAATTATTTTTAAAACTTTCTCCTCCCATTAGCTTCACAAAAATCGCTAATAAGTTAATCTTTTAAATTATGTACGAAAGATTTTCGTCTGGATAGAAAATTGGGATGAAGAAGCGAGTGAGAAACTTGCCCCGGGTTGCTTTGTTAATATATAGCGTGTTGCGGTTTAATTATAACCGCGTTTTAAATTTCTTAGAAGGTTGTTTGTTCCACTAGCTAGATAAGCAAAAGCTCTGGGGATTGGAGTGAATACCAAAAACGAGTTGTTTCAATAACGAAAATAGGGTAGAATATGAAAATCATCTTCCCTAGTAAAATGTCTATGGGACGGACCAGTTGGTTTTGTGGGGAGAGGGATATCTTTTTTGCAGTTTTAATTTGTCTGCAATTTTTTTTTGGTTATTGTTTTTTCAGGAATGAAGGGAAAGGG
>JAOBAT010112467.1:0-14369 GCA_026413305.1 Hydrozoanthus tunicans
ATCGAACTTAAAATTATATTTTTATGAATAGTGTCCCAAAGCCTTCATTTTGGTATGGTTTTTGAAAAATCAAATTTGCTCGAGTTGCGCGCCGTTGGCGATCCTACCGCGAAGTCACTCTTAAGTTTCAGAGCGTCGTTGCGCCAAATGGCCTCCTTGTAAATCTTTTCGGGCCAGTTGAAGGGCCAAGACATGACAGTGGGATGTTGGCAATGTCTGACCTGCTGCCAATCCTAGAAGAACATTGTTTTTCCCCAACTGGTCAACCATTGTGTGTCTGTGGGGACCCGGCCTACCCTCTAAAAGTCCACCTTCAAGGTCCATTCAAAGGGCCTGCTTTAACACCTCAGCAGCAACTCTTCAACATGTCAATGAGCAAAGTTAGAACATCAGTTGAGTGGGTGTTTGGTGACATCTTAGAATATTGTACTTTTTTAGACTTTAAAAAAGATCTAAAAATTGGACTTAGTGCTGTTGGCAAAATGTATATGATTTGTGCCTTGTTAAGAAATGCCATTCATGTCTATATGGATCAAGTACATATACTGGATGAGTACTTCATGTAAGTCAGGTGTAACTAAGGCCAGACCAAGCACTGATATACATATTTTTTGAAATCTTCTGGGTCTGTCGGTCGAACTGAAAAAAAAAGCAAAAAAAAATCTGAAAGCCAGAAATTGTCCTGGAACAGTTTGCCGAGAAACGTAAGTTATCTTTTCCAGACTAATTTCTTTGCATTCAGAAATATCTCAAAGAAGCTGTTGGCTTTTGGACTTTGCTAAGAAAACTTTAAAATTAAAACTCTGAATGTTCTTGATATTGTATAAACTGATATTATTGTTTTTCTTGAAAATACTGGTCTGTTGGAACCGGACTCTCCTCCTTGGTAACCCCGCCGCCGATAGCTTGGTCAAACAACACTTAAAAGCAGTCACAGAAGAGCTATTGCAGTCTCGCATTACCACGAAGCAGGCCACTCCATTTTTTATAGATAAACTTTTTTCTCTTTTAAAACCAAAATTGCGTTTTTAGCCAAGACAGCCACCAAATGTGCACCAAAGACAGCCACCATAAGAACAACAAAAACAGTGAACGCAACAACAGCCACCTTGGAGACAGCAACCAAACACAAAAAGATCAGCACAAAGACAGCTAACTGAATCAACTTTTTAACCCAAGACATTTCAGCCCAGACACGACATTTGTCGTGGTGACTTTATGTGGTAATTCGCCAAAGCACGACAAAAGTTGTGTTTTCGAGATCGATACCCATATTAGGAACTTGGGAAGACATTTCATAGGTGTTGACTATTTCTATAAATAGGGCTTATGCATGTTGACGTCAAACTAGTCAACTTCACCCCCCAAGCCTCGTATTTAAGAAATAGGTGTGACTAATTTGCATATGCAAACCGTGTTGGTGGTCTTTGTCTCTTTGAAGTTAAATCAGGTACAAAAGGAATATGTCCGCACCCTTTTTGTGAAATTTGAATAAATTTCCAAAATGTTATGGTGGCCATGGCAATTCGAATTTTGCGCGTGCTTCGCACGATAAACAACAAGCAACGTCGCTCAAACATCAACTGAAAATGAAAATCACCATGCTTTACGAGTTCACAGATGGGTGTGCTGCCCGGTATAAGTTATGCCAATGCATGTATTGGGGTTCTTGTGTATTTTGGGGAAAAACTTTTGAACACTGAATACCATTATAATATACTTTATAAATACTAGTTACATTTATATATAAAAATTTAATAGATGAGATCTGTCATGAATAATCAGTGACATCTGTTAACTATCATATTAATATCTTAAATATGGTTACTTATAGAATAAGTATTACAAATGAATAAATTCTATATAGTCCATCTTTGGTGAAACTTCTCTCTTGTTGATCTTAACAGAACCACCTTGAGACAAAAATGGTGTAAAAACTGCATTGCGCAGAAAGGCAAAAATATGTTTGATCTGCCTAACAATGCCAAGCAGGTTGATATTTCAAAGTTCTACTTAAAACTAAGAGCTCGTTGCACAGATTGCAATTGAAATTAACAAATATGTTCATCAAAAGTTTCAAGGTGCACCAGAGTGATTAGCAAATTGGAACAATATTTCTCATCAGGAACTCAAGGCAATCGTTTGAGTTTCCATAGTAAGATTGAATCCGCTGCCTTCGCAAGCAAACTTTGGTCTATAACCCTTTCCTGGAAACCATGAACTAGAGAGGTGATGACCAAAAACCATGACAAGGATACGAACGGCTATCTGCAACAACGAGTACGTGAGGAAACTTAAGTTCATCCAGTGCTGGACTACTTAAACAACAAAATGCAGGCAGTTTATCATTTTGGCCAGAATATTTCTGTTGATGAAGGGATAATCCGCTTCAATGTAAAATTGTCTTTCAGGCAGTATATGCCTATCAACCTACCAAGTACAGTGTAAAGGTAATACAGACTATATTTGTTATATATATTTTTCATATCACTTTCAACGTTATTTCTACCCATCCATAACTGAAGAACTGCCGACGAAAGCTCAGGACTATGTATCGCAGTCCACACCAATCATTCAACAGGCATATCATTATCCACACATAAAGATCATTACTGTATCACCAAAATTCTCGATAGTCAAGAGGCACAAGCAACATGTTCGACGTGACAATGGGTTCCTACGAGGGAGTAGAAACATGCGAACTAATCGGCGCCTTCATGCTCTTGTTGATCAGAAACAAATTAAAAGACAGAGTAGGCCTTTACCGCGACAACGGCATTACAGTATGCAAAGAAACACCCATACAAATTAGAAACACAAAACTAGAAATGACCAAAGTTTGCAAATCCAATGGGATTAAAATAACAATCGATGCTAACAAGAAAAAGTAAACTTCCTTGATCTGACCTTTGATCTGACAAAAACAAGTAAGTCGTATACAAAACAAATTATTGTATGTTCCCGAGGAAAACATCTGCCAACAACACTGAAAAACATCCCAAAAAACGTGGAAATCAAAATAATATGAAAACTAACCTTGGCAGAAAAATTTTTGAACGTTGTTTCACCACAAGTAATCCTTTACACAAGATTTTTAACAGACACTCTAAAACTGAGCTACTCATGCCGAACATCAAGAAAATCATTTCTGATTTAAACGAAACAAGACCACAACGACCTAAAAAGAACTGCAACTGTAGAAAAAAAGCCTGACTGCGCCATTGGAGGAAATTGCCTGCAAACTAACATCGTCTACCAAGCATCAGTAACAAGCATCACAACGACAGAATCTTAGGCCTTGCACGTCACTTCATAGGACAGGAACCACCAAGCACCTTTCCGCCACAATCACAAACGCAACGAAACATGTCCAAACATATATGGAAGCTTGAAGACACTAACAAACCCTATCACATATCCACACTAACAAACCCTATCACGTAAAATGGAAACTCTTGGGCTTGGAGAAGGGGAATAGAAGCGGAGATGGCGGCAAAGAGTTGTGATTTCAGTAGACTGGAAAAGATGGCTCCAAATCGAGTCATACTTGGGACTCATTGCTTGTGCTTGCCGAGAGAGGGAGTTGAAAATTGAATATCTGGGATGGGAGCAGTTTGATAGGGGGTTTAGAACAGATCGGCAAAGGAACTGCTGAAGGGAAAAGCCCCACTCTTGGAACAAGAGGTTATTCTTGTTCCGTGCAACCAGGCACCAGCAAACGTTGGTTCCTCATTGTAGTGGTAATCAGAGGAAGGCAGATCATTGTTGTCGACAGCCTGGCAGCATCTGCCCCAAAGCCATCTGCAGTGGAAGCTAAAGATAGGATGTGGCATTTACTCCAGGAACTTGACAACGGCATGATGAAAAGCAATGGGTCTTTTCTACAAACACCAAAGCAGAAATCCCCCAACAGCAAAAACAATTTTGACTGTGGCGTTTTCCTTTGTGCGTATGCTAGGTCATTGCAAAGATGGCAACAAGATACATGCACTGTATGTTCCACAATCTGCCATCCTCAGGTATTCCAAGAAGCTTTGTGAAAGATGGACTGACTGCAACACCATCCCAGATACCCACATTATTCACTATGTTGCCAAGGCCATCTTGCAACATCTGTCTACACAGCAAAGAATTCACAGTTTCAGAGCCATGGTTATTGCAGTGAGACTGTGTTGTTGCGAGCCGAGCAAGTAGCAAGACTTAGCCCTCAAGCCACGGCAGACCCCAGTGTTCGCACTCCAATCAATTAATCAATGTTAAAGAAGAGCAGTATTATGCTAATGATTACAAACGTCGCTTCTACATTGGAAGAGCCTTGAAATGCCTGCCCTGTGAAAAGAAAACATTCAAGTTTCTACTCAGTGTTCTAGGTACCAACACTTTTGATTGGCCAGCTAGAGATGATATTGAAGATTGCAACTCTCGCAGTGTCTTCTATGGCCCTGTTCAGTTGGAAGGCAACAGGCCCTTTACAGTCCTGAACTCAACAGTGTTAAGAGAGCATTTACTCTTCGTAGACACCAAAGAAGAGTAAAATGTGTAAAACGTTTTTGGATGATATTATTTTTAAAGAACAGTATTTTTAAAATTATTATAATTGAAAGTTTTCAATACATGCTGTTATTGATTTTACAGCTGTAGTTTATGATTCATACAAGACTGTTTGTTATGTTTTGCTTGGTTGGTGTACACAATTGTGCATTTTATTATGGACTTTGTATTTTATGACACTGTTGAACAGTTGCAGGACAGTTTTGTAAAGTGCTGTACTGTAAGTCTAAAACTGGATGGATTGATTCAAACTGCACATAATATTGGAAAATGATTATGAAAATGATCTTCTAAACTTATCATATAATGATAATTGTATAGATTAGGGTTTGCTTTCATGTAGTCAGCTTAAAAACACATATCATGTATTGCTTTGTGATTTGTGCTGATTCATTTGGAAAACTAACAGAATCAAACATTCTGACACTTCAAAATTCAAGATGGCCGTTCAGCTGCATTTTTACAAAGTCTGTTACTATAGCAACTTTTTAAATTGGCAACTAGTTATGTTAGTTGATAAGTTCAATAGGACTTATTACATAATTAGTAAATAAAGTATGCCAAATGCTTAATAAGAATTTTCAGAATTTTCTCTTTTCCATAATTTTTCACTTGACTACCTTAAGTAACTTCAAACAGCTGCTTAGATAAGAAGCACATCCCTTTACTTTCAGAAAAATTTGGAACTGAGTTTTTTGTATTAAATCATTTGAACTCTCTGTTCCCCTCCGCGACGGAATCTACTAATTGCTCCATAGCTACAAAAGCCAAAAATGGAGAAAAGTCACATGGTGCTTCAAGTGAGTTTGGTTTAGCCCTAGGACCTTGCCATGTCACCAACATTAAACATCACAACATGAAAAAATATTTGAGAAAAGTGTCTCTGATTTTCCCCTCCGCAACACCACATATTACTGTGGAATGGCCCGTACTGTATGTTAAGGTTGACTGTTGCATTGCTACATGCTGTACTAGCAAAGAAATATAATTCCAAAGTGAGTTTATACAAAGCCTGAAACAGTTTTTCTATGAGACAATAAATCCCTTTCCTTTGCCAGAAATGTTGTCTCAGTTGCTGAGCAATGAGCTTTTACTCACACATTTTAAAATGTTCTAGCCAAAAAATAACTCCATTTACTAATTTGAGGATGAGAACTCATTCAAATGTATCAGGAATTTAATATAATGCATATACTTATCAAAAATAAGGTCAGTACAAAACCACATAATTTGCCGCGTAATAGATATCTCTAGCCGCTCAGTGCCGCACAATTATCCATTGGTGCTGCACTGTTACCGATTTTTTCTGTGAAATGTCAGAAGCCCTGATATAATAACTGGTCACTCTTATGATGTCAAAAAACTTTAATATAGTTTTGTTGTTAGTTGATCCTTAACAGTGATTAATTAACATTCATTAACTAAAAAAATAGATGAGATATAAATTATTAAAAGTCCTGAAATTTCCATTGTTTACTAAATAATTATCTATAAGTCACAAAAAAGTGTTGAAAATTTCATACTGTTGGAAACTTTCTCAAATGATGCAATCTAGGAAAAATGAATCTTGAATTTTAACCTTTGATCTGTTTACCAATAAAACACTAATATTTCTCCGTAATTAATATATATTTTATTTGGTATGAAACATCACAGCTGTTTACATCAATTCGTATTATAATAATAATTATTTATAAATTGTTAGCTTGCAAACCAAGAAAGCATAAGCTAAACCTAGTCTTTGAATAAATTAATATCAATTTTTGGTAATGCCTCGTGAAATTTTGGTTTTTCTTAAACCAAGTGCTTTACATCTTAAAACACTTTGGATAACAAGTATAATTGTTCAAAAGTCACAGAGTGTAAAGTCTGTAACTGTTAGGGTGTAATGTCTGTAACAGTTAATTAATTTTACCAAAGTAAACTTGGTTTTTGTTTTCAAATGAAAAAACTAAAAAAGTAAGCTCAAACAACATCTGAAAAAATCTTTTATGAAAAAACTTTGTTCATGTTTCTAAATCAATAGGAAAATGAAGTCAGATACTACAATTATAATTTGAGAAACATGACATTTTGTATAACATCCGTAATGCAATTTTTTTCCTTTGATGCACTATGAAATTTTGATTATGCCTTGTAAAATTACCACTTCTTTTGCATTTCAAAATGAAAAATATAAAAATGTAAGCCCCAATAACATCTGAAAAAAATTGTTTATCTCTCTAAATTTCAAAATGAAAAATATAAAAATGTAAGCCCCAATAACATCTGAAAAAAATTGTTTATCTCTCTAAATTCACAAGAGAAGTGAGTCAAGTACTAATGTTTGAGAAAACATGATTTATTATTTTGTGTAATGTCCATAACACACTTTTTTTTACTTTGATTAAAAATCTAAAAAGCATTTTCTTTTGATAATAGTACATTTTGCAATGATTTGAACCAATCATTGTTTATATGTACTAGTACCTTCCTTGGTTTCAACAATAAAAACTTTACTTGTAACAACTTTAACATCTTAAACTCACTGAACTGTAATGACCATAACAAAGAACTGACCTACCGGTAATGCCTTATAATAAGTTTTACTTTTATTTGTTTGCTGATGACACAAATCTACTTTATGCAAATAGTAATTTAAGAACTCAATAGGAAACCTGGCATTAATGTTGAGCTTTCTAAAGTTAGTAATTGGTTAATGGCCAACAAATTAACTTTAAATATCCAAAAATTAATTATTTTATCTTCCACCCAGGTCAAAGACGTGTTGACTTTAATGTTAAAATTAACTAATGTTATTGACAATAATTGGAATTGTAATGTATCACTAGCAAGAAAAAACTATATACACCTTGGAGTACTCATAGATTCTAAATTTACTTGGCATGACTACATTACCTACATCTCCACTAAAATTAGCAGTTTAACATTAGGTATCACTTCTAGGCTAAGAGATCTTGTTTCCATTAACACCCTACTTAATATTAAATCGTTCTCTAATTTAACTCTACTTTCTACCTACCTATCTTCCTATAACTGTTTGGGGTCAAGTTGCACAAATTCACTTGGAAAACTCTTAATATCTATAGTATACAGAAAAAGGCAATGCAACTTCTCTTCTTTGCTTCTTATAGGTCACAGCTGTTTCTATCTTTCATTCCTCAAACCTTCTTCCTTTAGACTTTCTTTACTTTGAATCAGTGTCTATAATTATGCATGATGTGACTAATAATGTGGCACCTGTCAACATTTCCAGCCTGTTTACAAATTCTTCAAAAACTTGTTTTTATAACAGTCGATCTACCTCATCAGGTAATTTCCAAACGAAACACCCATTAACAAGTTATGTTTTAAATTCACTTTCTAGAGTTGGTGTCAAGATGTGGAATTGCATTCCCATAAGCATTTGTTTGCTCAAAAAGAAAAAATTTAGGATGAATCTTGTTAGCTATTCTTGCTGAGGAGGATAATTATCTTGATACACCAACACTGATTAACAAAATGAATACAATCTGATGCTAACTTTTTGATATATTCACCTAACTTTGAAAGTAAACTAAGTAACTTACAGACTAATACAGTATTTATCAATTTATTACTTATCTAATATTAACATTAATTATGCAAAATGAATAAGATTCTAAACAATACAACATTCTTTATTAATGAAGGTTTACAATAGACGAAAACTGTTTCACTAATATATGACCTGGTGACATATCGATCGGACCACAAACTGCATAGCACATTTGTAGCTGATGTGAGATCATGAAAAGAACATTTTTAAAACAATCTTTTACCGGTAATTTCAATACTCCAAAGTTGCAGTGGATATTTCTATCCTAGCATAAAAATTTTAACCCTGCACGACGACAAACTTCTGTTCTCGGAAAATTTATTCTTGTTCGTAACTTTTGTCACATACATTTATATGGCAAACAGACATTTGTCAAGACAATTTATCGTGCAAGAGTCGCGCGTCGGCAACTGACTAACTGAAATTTGAGATAACCTGCATGGTCGATCAGTGTTTTCAAAATAAGCCGTCGGCCGTCGCATCCTACGGCAACTCTGCAGTTTGCGACGCCTACTTTTTTGTCTTTTCAAATATTTGTTTGATAAGAAAAACTCTAAGGCGGAGTGGATAATAAAAAGTTTGTTGCAACGCCTACTTACTTTTTTCCAACGCCTACTTTCACGTCTAGGGAAAACACTGTCGATACTTAGCTTCATCAATTCATGCCCGCGTATTAACTCGACTTGTACATGTCTTTGCCTCTATTAAACTAACAAAATAATATATCATTCCTCATTTAAAGGCAAACTTTTTATCAATGCTGAAAAGTCACATACAGTTTCGAGTAAAAATGTTGGCGCTAATTCATGTTCTAAAACTGTTTGTCTGTACTCACCTATCACTGGTCGTCTTCTCGCTTGCGTTTACGCTCTTTTCGATTTCGCTCACGGGCTCACCACTTTAAACGACCAAAATAAGAGAACAATTACCGAATTCATTCAAAATTCGGCTTCGGCAACCACTATACACCGAACTCCACGTGAGTTAGTGTGATTGCGAACACGAGGCGCGTTTATTGTAAAAACAGCGTAGACTCAGCCGAGTCGGTGATTGGACAAAATAAACAACGCGAGAACGAGGCCACACAACAGAGAAATAAAAACATAAAAATTTCAAAACAAAAATTAAATTGTGAGCATGCTCATTCTGGTTTAACGATTAACGCTTGTCAAATTAAAAAGCGTTTTTTAGTTATCAAGAATGAAGTATTCTATATTCTATATATGGAGGTTAGAACAAGATGGCGGCTATGTATTTTACTATAATGCATTGCGAACGTTACACCTCCAAAACAAGCTCAGTTAACTAAAGTTAAAGTGACAACCAGTAAAACTCTACCTTGTACCAACAACACTGTGTGTTTCAAATTTAAGATTTACAGATTCTAGCTATGTGTTTCTATGCGCAGTTTTAGACGTTTATCAGCTAGGAATTACGGTAAATGTCAAAACTTACAAATCGCGACATAGCGATAGCGGACTCAGTGTTAACCAGCGCAAGCAGGAGCCGACTATATACAAGCAAGGAGTTAATGAGCTCCTGGTGTGAATGAATGCCTCGAAACCTTGGTTCTTAGCTTTGAACCGCGATAACTGAAAAATACCTGCTCATTGGCAATTTTCTGCGAGGATAGATAAACATTTTAAGACGCAACCCCCTCCCTCCCCTACCCCAAGAGGACTTACTTTTATCAAAACTCAGTTTTATCAGCTGCAAAGTTTCGAAACTTAATAAGACATCTATCTATCAACAGAAAAGGAAAGATTTTGTTTCGGAAGAGTTACAATACTTTAAGAAAAAAAGTTAAATATTTAGAAAACCAGCTAGCAGCATTTCAAACGTGGACACGCAATGTAAATGTAACGAAATCAACCATTGCTTTTGATACAGGTACCTACAATCTGAAAGTTCCTTGCAGTATCATCAAACCTTGTCACCTAAATCTTTTTGTTTAAAAATAACTGTTAACAATAGTCTTTGTTTGAAATACCTTTAACAACTGTTTAAGTTTATGTGATTGCTTTCTCCATTTGGTACTTGCCAGTTCTAAAAAAACAAATTTTCAGAAAGCGTTTGATGACTAGATTTCATTCCTTCAGTCGATTCAGGGCAAAACAGTGCAGGATGCATCAAAATAATTGTCAGATTTAGTTTTTTCCTGTCAATCAAACTTCTCAACCGTCTATTCTAGAGTAAAAGTTGGTCGATCTGAATTAACCGTTTCAAGTTGTTCTGGAAAGACTTAGCTTGTTTGCTTAAAGTATCATAAACAAAAGTCATTCGCTACCGTTCGTAGAACTACCGCCTTCTTGTCTTCTCACAATAACCGCTTAGCTTTTCGAAATTTGTCTAACCTGCAATGTTAGTATAAGCACGATTGTAGTCCCACAATGGCCATCAGCTTTGTTTTAGCCCCTTATACACGATTCTCCTAGCTCGTCACTCTCCTGCCTTTCGTACAAGGCGTTATGGTTATCCCAAGGATCGTAGAGTACAGGACAAATGACTCGTTCCAGGCCCTCGGTTTTCACGGGTTGCCCGTCCTTCAAAGTGCTTGCATTGCGGCAAGATTTCGAATAGCTAACGGATGGGTGTTTTCGTCATTTTTATTTTTATTTTTCGTCCTTAGCTCTCGCTTAATCGAGGGATCTGTCTGTTCTCCACGGTTTTCACCTAGTTGTCCCATAGCATGCACTGGAGGTATCCATTATTACCAGAACTAATTTTCGGCTGTTTCTGTCTATAGTATGTTCTTGTCAGACATACTGCAGTTTGAGTGTGCAAATTAGCAAGCGTTGGATCTGGAGGATGCTGGTCTTTACAATCAAGTTGTTAGATTTGTGGTTTTCTGCGCACTCGCGCCGGGCACCGTAGGTTGCTGACGTACCATCACCCTTGACCACTCAACAGTCGTTGCAGCAGCCGGGGGGAGGGGAGGTGGGGTGGTCAAGAAGAAAGTTAGCCAAGCACATCCAACCAAAATAGCTAATCAGTGAACAGACTCTATCTAAGCTAGCTGAATGTTACAGTAAGCCTTTTATTCCATTAGAGACACACTTAAATTTTTTTTTCTTTCATAGGCTATTTTTGCCTACTAAGGTTAAGTGAAGCTTTTCGCACCAGATTATGCGAAATACCAATTCATGGTTAATTCACACATGCATCTCTATTTTCAAGACCATTCGAAAAAACATCACGAATGTGATACTTCCATATCGTCTAAAACGAGCAGAGTAACTTGCCTAGTTGCAACCACTGAAAAGTTGTTTGTATTGCTGCCTTTAGTTGAAATTAGTCGTTCCTCTCCAGTTGTTAGGAGAATAGTTAAAACGAAAAAGCAGCCAGAGCGATTTCACGAGGCTCTAGGTATCAGTCACACAAACGCTTTGCCGAATTCAAAGAAGTTTCTTTCACCTTTTGTCAAAAGAATTTATGGTTTTGTCAACACACAGCCTCAACAATTGAGGCGCTAGACATGTTGGCTAGAAAAATCCAGTAACAAAATTAAGGTAAATGAAGCGCTCAGTTGTGGTGCTTTTAGAGGTAACAAAACCAATGTATTTAAAGTTAGCTTAGTTGATTTTCTATTGTTCAGTGGGGAAACGAGAACGCCGTATTGGCCCCAACCAGATTTCCCCTTTGTCCCTATAAGGGTTTCGAGGTTTTTCTGGCCTCCCTGACGCACTCTCAGAGAAAATATTGTCTTCGTTTTTTGTACTAACTTAGGCGCACCAATACTGTTTTTGCGCGTCTTCTGCTCACAACAAAGGAAATTCCGGTTTTTCGTTACCACATGATGCCTGAAGCCGCCCAGTTTCTACAACATGAATCATTGTTATCCTTTAACATAGCGCAAGAAAATGTTCCGCACAACACTGAGAAGCTTCAACATTTCGTTCAGTCGAGAAAAGATCCAAATACATCCTTTTCTATTCCACCCATCACAGAGAAAATAATTGTTGACATATTAAAGAACACAAGTTCTCACAAGGCCATGGGTGCGGACAAAATTAGCACGCGTATGTTGAAGATCGCTGCTCCAGTTGTTGCACCATCAATTGCAAAGCTTATTAACTGTTCAATCGAGAAAGCTGTCTTCTCACAGAGATGGAAGACTGCTAAGGTGACTCCACTATTCAAGAAAGGCGATCCTAGTGATGGAAATAATTATCGTCCATTATAAGTCTTACCCGTTCTTTCAAAAATAGCTGAAAGACACGTCCACAATTGCTTTTACTCATACCTGTGCCAAAACAATTTTCTATTTTCAAATCAATCTGGATTTTGCAAACATCACAGCACAGAAACTGCTTTGATTAGACTAGTGGATCAGCTTTTATTTAACGTTGACAATAATCGAGTGATTGGACTGATTCTAGTGGACTATAGCAAGGCATTCGACATGGTAGACCACAATGTTTTGCTTAACAAACTTCAAGTCTATGGTATGAACCAAACAACGATCGAGTGGTTCCAAGCCTACCTCAGTGATAGACAACAGTTTGTTTCCCTTAACGGTAAAGAATCTTCACATGCCCACGTGCAACACGGAATACCACAAGGAAGCATTCTCGGCCCCCTTATGTTTATTCTCTATATCAACGACCTCCCCCTTCACATAAGATCATCAGATGTCGGTGTTGATATTTATGCAGATGACACGACCCTATCTGCCTCTACAGATGTTCATTTTATGCCTCAAATGCAGCTCGAACTGACAAATCATTCCAAGATGTAGAAAATTGGGCGGTCGAAAATAAATTGCCACTTAGTGAAAGTTGATGATACCTGCTGCAAATGATCATATTTTAGACCACGTTGATTGTGCAACTCTCCTTTGCCTAGAGCTTGATAGTCAACTGGACTTTACCAACCATGTGGATAAATTTTGCACAAAATTGTCAAAGTGAATTGGAATTTTAAATAAGATCAAGGCATGCCTGCCCCAGAAGCAGCGAGTAGTTTTCTACAATACTATCATCAAATCCGTTATGACTTATGCAAATATTGTTTGGAGTAGTTGCAGCAAAGAGAAAATTCATAGGACACTACGCCTTCAGAAGAGAGCTGCGCGAGTTATTTTAAGTGCAAAAAAGGGAACCCAATCCGTCATGCTATTTAATCAACTAGGCTGGATTCCTTTTTATGTAGAGGCAAGAATAAAGAAGTGCACCATTGCCTTCAAAAGATCAACTGATAAGGCACCTTCTTATTTAAATGAGAGTCTCAAGAAAAACAATGAACGCCATTCAAGACATACTAGTTGCAGTTTAAATTTTATATGTCCAACTTATAAACGAGAAACTGAGGGTGGTAGGACTTTTGCGGTAACACCTTGCCGAATGTGGAACTCACTACCAATAAGGACAAGATCATTAACTTCAGCAAAGGCCTTTAGGCAATCTCTTTTTAAAGATGTTTTAGAAAAGCAGAAACACTTGCATCACTTTAATTAATTGTTCCAAATCATTTTTTAACTTTATTAGCTTAGTGATTTTAGATTAGATTTTTTGTATTTTTAAAATTGTAATTAGTTGTAGTGTATCAATTTTTAATAGTTAAATTTAATTTTTCCAATTGGAGGGCCACCAGTTTATTAGTGTTATCTACTAGTTCGTGTAACCCTCTTTAAATAAAGTCTACTTACTTACTTACTTAATTAACCTCTGATGGAGGCGTGGTTACCAAGCCAAGTGAGTTAGTAGGAGGAGCCTGTAATCAATCACCCCTAGGGTCAACTGCCTCCTTTTGAGGAAGATTGCATTCGCGAGCTAAAGCTTAAACAAGTTAAAGTTGATCCAGTGTTTAAAATAACTTTACTCGAAGACTTCAATTGTATTTTCTCATTTTATTGCGAGATCCAATTGTATTTTTGCATTTTATTGCAATACAATTGTATTTTCGCATTTTATTGCGACATTCAATTGTATTTTCGCATTTTTAGCGATACAATTGTATTTTCGCATTTTATTGCGACATTCAATTGTATTTTCGCATTTTATTGCGATACAATTGTATTTTCGCATTTTATTGCGACATCTTGATCTAAAGCTTCTAAAAATTGTCCCGAATCAAAGAATAAAACGTTTTATAAAATTTATATATATACGGGATATTTAACAATTATTCCAAGAGCGCGCGTTGGATATGAGATGGTAAATAGCCGACGAGGCGCGTAGCACCGAGTTGGCTATAAATCATCTCATATCCAACAAGCGCGAATGGAATAATTGTTTTATTA
>JAOBAT010112478.1:0-12258 GCA_026413305.1 Hydrozoanthus tunicans
AAGGCAAACTAGCCATACATGGTTAAAAAAGGCAAGCAAGAAGTGTGTTTTTTTGTAGGCTGTAGTCGTCGATGTTGCCGTCCTTAAATCTTAAACTCCCTTTGACTCAGAAAACTCCACGTCGTAGTCTAATTGTTAAGTAACACTACAACAACTGCAAATTACACCAGTGGCGACAGTTCATTCCCCTTTATTGATAACAAACTGATCGCGTAATAGCTTCTTAAATCCCGATTACCATTTCCTTAAAAAATTCTTAACTTTATCTTTCTTAAGATATCTTAAGTCTTACATTTGAGGGGCAGACAGTTTCACTTCTGTTTCCGTATATTGCACCTCAATATTGGTACTAACAAGACAAAAGTGAATACTGAATCTCCCCTTTAAACTGACTGGTACACCTGAATTGCATTTTCATTGGTGGCTAATGAAAAGCATTACAACAAATAAATTAATATGGTTTTATATCCTGGAAACCTGTAACCGGTTTTCAAAGAAAATAAGAAAACGGACCATCGTTTTTTTTTCTTTTTTTCACTTCAACCTTAAGCTGTCACATCTAAATAAAACAAAAAACCGTACAGTTCTTTCACTCAAATCTTTGTGTTCCTTTCGTCCCTGAAATGAACGAGTACGTTCAACTCAAAATAACACAGATACACGCACATATTAGTTAACGGCTCTTGTGTTCAAATAAAGACAATGTATGGCATAAATTCAAATATACTATTTCTAATAAACCCAAAAGCTAAAAATCAATTGCCTGCCCTCTAGTTGATTCTGGGCACGAACAAATAAATATAACCATGAATATATTAAAGTGCTCTGATGTGCGTAAGGCGTGCATGTTTTCCTTCTTGTGCACTCGGCTAGTTGTGTTACGTGAGAATTTCAAACCGCATCAACAACGAGCAAATGCGATAAGTTGACTTCTTAAAACAACATTTTAACCACTTACGACCTTCGTTAACGAAGCGTTTACCGACTAACTACGTTAAGCGTTACAGGAAGGGATTCTAAATAAACTCAACTCGGGCTGCTGTTAAAATAGAGAAATCCTTTGCTTTCATATAGGTTCAGTTTGAGGCCTAACTGCTCATTATTAACCGAGGAAAACTTCAACATTACATTAAAAATGTATCTTCTCACAGAGCTACTAAATCGCACTAAAAACGTGGAACCTAGTTAATTGTGGGAAAGAAACGGAATAAACTAAAACAACATCGAAAAGAACGGACTGAAAATAAAAAGTTGAAGCATCGGTAGCCCTACGTTCTTGACCACATTACCCGTGAGCCCCTACTATACGCTTCCGTCACGTGACCTAACTTCGTGAGGTATAAGTCCCAATAGTTGAGTGCAACACCACATCAAATCAAGCGCTCTGCTAGCCCACAGCCGAACACCTCAATCAAGTGCATCGTGACTGGTTTAATCTTCTTCCTTCTCGTCCAGTAGAGGATACCTGTAAAAACAAACATGTTCATTCAGAAGGACTCACGAGCTTCCAAAAACAGACAAATGTTCAAACGCTACTGAAGATATTCGTCCAAAAGTATTCTTGAGAAGAACAGCATTTTATTGAGACCTTTCCAATTAGAGTTGATGATACTTAGTCCTTTAAACCCTAAAAACGTCAAAAGACATGTCGCTAACTTAAACCTAAACGTTTTATAAAACTAGATTAGGAGAATTTTGCTTTTCACCTGCAGTGTTTTTTTTGCCGTTTGATCATTTCCCATTTTCTCATTACCAAATACCTAACTTTGTATGAGTTATGTAAGGAGAAGGTAGATATTAACTCTTAACTCTTTCTCTAGACTATGGAATTCAATTCCATTTTCTACTAGGAAAAGTTCCAAATACACATTTAAGAAAAAGATTAAAAATTCACTCTTTTCAATGTTACAGAATGAGGAGAGCTAGAGCTATACAGATTTTTCCTGGTTATGTGTCTTAAACGAATTGCAATTTTGCTTATAACCACACATCGTATTTAAAAAAACCTGCAGCACACTTTCTTTTTTTCTTCAAATGTACTTCCCATCCTATGAATTATCTAGTTCATAAATTAAATAGATTTATACTTAGTTATACGCTAGTCAAACTTTATATCATTTATTTGCTCAGTTTTCCTTTATAATTAACCAATTGTAAACAAGTTGTAACTACTTGCAGGCCAATGGAATATAACCAACTAGTAATGAGATCAAATATCAATAAAATCTGAAATGTGAAATATTGCTAAAATGACCTGGGCTGAAAGAGAAATGGCTCAAATTAGGCCGTATAATAAACGTTTTTATTTGCACACTTTTCTCATTTAATGGGAAGTTTACGGCAGAAAACAACAGTGAAAATATTAGTTACACGCTGGAATGCACGCCGTCGACTTCAAAACTACAACGTAAAAAGCTTAATTTTGGAGTTCTAACGACTACGGAGCGATAAACAGAAAACCATCTCAATCTTTTTTCTTTATGCAGGAAGCTTTTCATATCTTTTTCTGTTCACAAAGTGTCGTTAGGACAAGGGGGAGGGCCACGAACCAGACATGACCAAAAAGGAAAAGCAAGACATTTTTTTTTGGAAACCGTTGTTGTCGGCGTCGCTCTTCTCGTTTCGCAAACTCCCTTACTTCATCCTGATGACGGCGTAGTCAGCGAAAGCTCAGTGACTCGTTTTAAAGATATAATACCTCAGTAGACGGCCTCATTCGAACCAGCGTTTAAAGTCCCTGTCAAGCTTAATTTTTTTACTTTTTGCATTAAAACTGTTGTCATCTGTGAAATAAAATTCTACGTCTAAGTATGCTTTCTAACCAAAAAAAGATTGGAATGTAAATTTTGACCGAGCAGGCCGGTAACTGGTTACCTGTGACGTTGCAGCAGTGAGTTATGTGGTTTTTGTTTAAAAAATCATTTCTCTTAAAACCTGTCATGAACTTTTTTGTTTAGAACAATTTCAAGGGAATAATTCATTGATTTAAGTTATAAAAGTGTGACTGTTGTAGAAAGAATTGAATTTTTTTAGATAAAGAAAATTGTCTCTGCTTTATGCCTCGTGCTACGTCATATGCCTACTGCTACGTCATCATTGCACGCTTAAAGTCTAAAAAATTTAAGGAACGGCGAGAAAAAGTTCTTTTTTCCAAAAATTACTATTATCAAAGGGTTCCACTTTTCATCTGGAACTTAAAAAAATAAGCTTGATAGTGACTTTAAGTGTTCGTATCTCAACCATGCTACTGAAGGGCAACTTCTTCGGAACTGTAAGAGTTAAATCATTTAGCCTCCACTTCTTTCACCGAGAATGAAGACATACGAGCTCACATATCCTCTCCCCTCCCCCCTTACCATTCGGTGATGGGCTTGCTAAGGTCCAACTTGCCAACATCAATCAGGACCTAAAATAATTTGCAATAATTTAAATGCACGAAGCAAAAGAATGACAGACTGCGCATCCGTACATTATGCACAGCTCGTCCAAAATTTATTTTAAGAAATTGACGGATATATAGTAGAAAGAGCGCGCTTTTGAATCGTTTCTAATACATTTGAAAAATACTTAGGAATATTGGCAAAAAATGTACAAGCATATTCAGTTACAGAACGGATCAGCGAGCAATAAGCTTTGATGAGATTTTGTACTTCAACTCCTCACTTCCTAAGAATTTTTATTACCTATAAATGAATTTCTCTCTTTCATATAGAGAAGCTTACAACATAAAATATAATACTTTCAATTGGACTGGCTAGCCTCGCTCGTTAGTTAAGTTTTCAAATAAATGTTCTACTAAAAGCGAGACTAGCCAGGGAGTTTTAATGCGCACAAATGAATATCAAAATCACTGCCGTTTAGGAGAAAAGTCGACCTATAAATACTCGCTGGGATAGTAAACAAGCCAGCATGAATTCTTAGATGTTTTTAGAACTCTTACAACTTTATTTGGCCACAGTAACTGGCAACCATTTCTGAAACAGCGGTGCAAGCATTAACAGTTCAAAACAACACTTAGAAACCTTTTTCTGTTGCAGGGCCGGCGGAGGCTCGTAGTGATTTTATTTTTTTTGGAGGGGGGGGAGGGGAGATTTTAGCAAGTGCCGATGGCGCCTCCACCGGGGTTGACGACTATTGCCACTTATTTCCAAACTTCAAACCTTGTTGAATGTGAACAAAAAATTGTACTTAGCCTGAGAATTGGTGGGGGGGAGGGGAGCAACTCCCCACCCCGACCCTCACTGCGACGCCGATCTTGTGCCGTTACGAGGAACTACTATACTATGCAAAGAATGGCATTTGTGTCTCACCTGTCCCATAGAAGTTTTGCTTTTAGAAAAGAACGAGACATCGTTCTTAACTGTCATATCCAGAGTACGGTCCTTCAACTTGTCCTCGGGAACCGGCCAATCAAACCTGGGAACGAACAAATTGTCAATTTCAAAACTGTCACTCATATAAAACAGTTCGGCTACCCTTCAAGTTGCAACCATTCACCTAGTTTTGCCATAGCTCGACTAATTAATTTCTCGCTTTACCTGCACGACCAATTACGTTATCATCGTCTATGAGTTTTTAATGAACAAATGGAAAGACCATAATCACCACGAACCCACTCACTGATATACTCCTTTCAAACATCATACTATTATCTAGCTTTTAAAAACCAATCAAATGTATTGGCGAGTAAATAAAAACCAAGTAAACGTTAATAGTTTAAAGATTTTACAGTTTTGCAACATCAAAGTTTCTAGCGAAGCAAACGCAACCAGACAGGTCGCTCCCGAGGGGGGTGGGGTTACCCCTACAAGTGCCGCCCTCACGGGATGGGATAACATTTTCGACCCTATGATCATTAACAGGGTTGCTTTTAATGCCCAGAATTTTTAACAGTGTGTACATATCGCTCCTTTCGCCATCAGAAACAGAGTAGTATTTTGATGCTCAGAATTTTTATAAACTGGGTGTGATTTTATAAGAAAAATCATTTTTAATAACGTAATATCACAAACAGGGTCAGGGATTTAGAGCTCGGGCAGCACTCCCTACCCTAACTCAAGCTGAGTACCCCCTCCCCCCATCCCCCCCTTCCCTGACGACTCTACTACTTGTTAATCTTAAGAAAGTGAATTTGAACGAGAGTGGAAAAACTAGACACTTACACTTCCTCAAACACTGGGGCCAAAGTGTTTTTCTGAATGTCTGTTCTGCGACGAGAGCTCCTGGACTTGTCAGGCAGCAGATAAGCACGGACATACGGATCGGCCAAACCATCTGAGTCACACGCAATAAGGTCGCTGGAAACATAAACAGACCTTAAACGTCTTGTTTTCTATCGTATTACCTCACTCCTTAAATTTTAATCAACAAATGATAAATTGCGCGCCAATCGCTCTTCTTTGATGTTTAAAAACGGCTGAATCGCGAAGGCGCAGCTCAAGGTAGGATCGAGTATTTATTGTAATCAGACATTGTTATTTGCACTGTCCTTTATCCAAAAAGCCCTTTATCAAAGAAACTTTATATACTAAAATTTGTTGGTCTTATTCAATTTCATAATGCAGTATTTGTATTTTACTATCATAGCAATAAATTGCCATCTGGTTTTAAAGATTATTTCAAACATTCACCATAATAATACCCGATTAGCTTCGAAGTGTGTCATACGCTTTACCCAAAATTAGAACTAACCGATATGGAAAACTTAGCTTAAAGTTTCAAGGAGCCTTAATCTGGAATAAAATCCCTGATGACTTCAATCATCCCAGCAGAAGTTCGTTTAAAAGAAAGTTTGTTTCCCTTTCCTGTGTTTTTTCTTAATTTCTGTTTATTACCTGTCATTGCACACATTCTGCACATAAATTTTGACACATTTGTTTTATCCGGCTTATACTGAAATGTATCAATTGAACCTTGAAGGATACATCACTTGATAACTGTCACTGGTTTTTTCATGTACCCTGTATTTTGCCAAGCATTAAAACTACAAATATTTTTGTAAAAATGTAGAGCATTGAGTACAAATAAAGATAAAGTAATATAGATATTGTCTAACTAAGAAGTAAGAAAGAATACGGCGAACTGTTTCGTAAAAACTTTGTCCGGGCCAGTTAGAAAACGAGTTGTTGACATGAAAAGACCAACATCTTAGTTCAAAAGTAAGTTTTTTTTTCATACAAACTGCGCCCGAAACTGTGTCATTTTTTGAGAACATACCACTTAAAAGAGATGGACAAGCGCAGTGAGCAAGAAAAGGCTTACCGACACTTGTGCACAGTGACGCTTAGTTTGCTGCCCTGTGTCTTGTATGCAATGGTCAACTGGATGTCTCCACTCACAGTCCTGGTGAGAAAACACAAAATGACAACAACTTAACATTTGGGTTTTTTTTTCTTTTTGGAAGAGATTATTTAGCGAGCAAAAAAAAAAGCTCAAATGCGCTAAGCGATGATCGAACTGAGGACGAGCCTGGTTATCACGCTCTGTTGCAGACGTTCTTGTCAAGATCTTCTACGAATTATTAAGAAAAGGGTAATTATTGTTTAACTTGTTATTTAATCATTATAAATTTTGATATAATTCAGTTCTTTCGCAGCAAGGATAACACAAAGAAAATATTATAAAGAATTAAATTCACAAGAACCGTTCAATTTGGGTAAAGACTGCGACAAGCAGGGCTCAGAAATATGCCCTCATCAGAACGCATAATTTAATAAATCTATGATTACTTCTGGTACAACTGTAATGATAGAATTAAGGAACTGTTGGTTATAAGATGGGTGCTGCCTTCCTTTAATAATGGTACCATATTGGCCAAACGAAACAGGTAGCAAGAATAATTGAATAGCTTACATTAGCTCAAAACTGGTAAGTGCACTACGGGTCCTACTAGTCAAATACGCGTTCTTTACAATTTCAAGTTCATGATTGGTATATTTATCATTGATAGTTAAGTCACTTGAATTGCGAGTAATCCGAGTTTTGACGCTCAAAAAAGAGGTGGTGTCAACAGGTTTCAATGAAACAAAAACGCAACTCGTTGTTCTCCGCAAAACTGGCGCGAAAATTTCGCGCCAAAACGCAACACGTACATTTCACGTGTCCTTGACTTGTCTGACGTCGTCGCTTCAACTTACAATTGACTAAAAGAAAATATTGTCATTGCTACTCTTAGCACAAAAGAATGAAAACATTGCAAAGACTAGATGTATTTTAGTGACCATCAGCTTTTGTACCTGTTTAGCTTGGCTTTTTCCGGTTTCCTCTGGCGTACAGTTGTCCCCTCACTGCGGGCCAAACAAAAGCAGAATAAGGCGCGGCATTTAGGACTGCTGCTTTCCAGGGATGAAAGACTACAGGAGGCAGAGCGTGGCAGGCAGAGACACAAGCAGCGCATGCGCGTCAGCGGTCAATCATTAACTGCCATTGGTTAATAAGCGTTACAGTACAATCTTCAACTTAACTCTTACTCACACACATTAGGATTTGGTTAGTATTAATCTTTTTACAATGTTCTAAAACTTAAAGAACAAAAAAAAAACAAAAAGAACGTAATAAATGTTATACAGTCAGTTCCCTTGGGAACAAGACTTTGTTTGAAAACATAAAAAGCTGTAAAATTAAATGGAAGTTATAATCTAAACAAAGACGCTTTAACAACATTTTCAAATTTTCTAATAAAATGGAAATAAGTACTGCGGGTTAATCTGGACACCATTTCCCCCTAACGCCTCGTAAAATAAACTTCCCTCTCAAAAAGAAACTTTCGACCCTTCAATCATAACAACTATTAGCCAATAAGTGAATATCTGGGTATCAGTAAAATTACTCAAGTGAATATAGAGTTTCCGCTGCTCTGATCGGTTAAAATCACCTCGCGCGGGGTGATAATAACCAGTTTCAAAATGGCTGCTTTGCGTTTTGTTGATGTTTCCGAGGACGAAGTTAAAGCAATGAAAGAAAATGCTGTTCCAAGAAACACCAAATGTGCTACAAAATTTTGAATAACCCTTTTCAAAGTAACACAAAATCATTACGACGATTTGTGCTAATTTATTTAAATAGAAATGTTTTAGATGTTGATATGCTCGATTGAGCAAATGACAACAACAAATAAAACTTTGCAAATTTCTTTTTTTCAACACAAACCCAATTTACAACAGATTTCGAAAGCAGGGAGGTGAATGAAATGTGATTAATGTCTCTCAAAGTTTAACGTTTCCGTTTGGAAAAAAGACGGAACTTTTTTTTATTAAAGGACAAGTGGCTCTCGAACGCCATTTCAAGTCAACACCGTATGTTATGATGTTCCCAATTTACGAACGTTTTAGTATGCATAGCTGCACAAAAATCTCAATAGAAACACTCCCTCTCGAGTAAGCTCCGGTAAGTCAAACGAAATAACAGGCCTGTATTTATGTCACTCGTAACAGTATGCAACGCATTTTCAATGCACAGGTGTTACCTCTTAACATATCACTCCATGCATTCTCTTCATATTGTTAAGTCTTAACGTCAATACACAGTCACGGCCAGATCTTGGCTGCTTCTTTCTAGCCCAAACCCATCACCACAGAAATGTCCCAAAATTACAACACCTAATGGTATCAAAGGTGTTTTCCAGGAGGGGCCGGTAGCGGCTCCAACATTATTATTGTATTTTATCACCCTCCTTACTGTTCTATATCTACCTGCGAGTTGCATGTCGGTTTAGAAATAGTCGAAATTTGTACAAATTTGCATGCAACGTTCTAAAGAAAAAGTCAAAATTTATTTCAACACTTGCCATAAAGTTTAAGACCTCTCACCATTTGAGAAAAGGGAAGAACAAGGTCTTTTACTGGATTAGTATATCAAAAACTGTTACTACACACTCAAAAAGTAGTTTTCAATAAACGGGCCTCCAGACCACTAAACAGCATGTATGCATTATGTACGTTCTCGTTTGCCGAGACAAAACGTCAAAAACCATGAAATTCTTAGAAAAACAAATCTTATGATATATAAGTTCCAGAATCAGCCAGGCTTCTCTCACCTGCCCTTGTCCCCAGTCTTTCCTCCTGCAGCAAGTTCAACTGGGGCCTCTTCTGTGTCCTCCTCATCGGATGTGTCATCGTCTCGAGTGAACAGTGCCTGAAAAAATGAGAAGTGATTTCAATGGTTTTCGAAAATAGATCAGCAGTGCCTGACAAATGAAAAGTAATTTCAGTGGTCTTCTTTCAGTTGGTTCGAAAATAACTCAGGATTGCCAGTTAAAAAGAGAAGTACTTTCATTTGGTTCGAAAATGTATCAGCATTACCTGCCAAAAGAAGAAATAACTTTAATGGTCTTCTTTCATTTGGTTCAAAAATATATCAGCTTTGCATGCCAAATGAAAAGCAATTTCAATTGCTTTCTATTATTTGGTTCGAAAATGTATCAGCATTGCCTGCCATATGAAAAAGTAATTTTAATGCTCTACTTACATTTGGTTCGAAGATATATCTGCATTGAATGCCAAATGAAAAGTAATTTTAATGGTCTTTTTTTAATTGGTTCAAAAACGTATCATCATTGCCTGTCAATAGAAAACTAATTTCAATGGTCTTCTTGTGGTTGGTTCGAAAATATATCAGCAATGTCTGAAAAATAAGAAGTGATTTCAATCTTTTTTAGTTGGTTTGAAAATATATCAGCTTTGCATGCCAAATGAAAAGTAATTTCAATTGCTTTCTATTATGTGGTTCGAAAATGTATCAGCAGTGCCTGCCAAATGAAAAAGTAATTTTAATTCTCTACTTACATTTGGTTCGAAAATATATCTGCATTGTTAGCCAAATGAAAAGTAATATTAACGGTCCTCTTTTAATTGGTTCGAAAACATATCATCATTGCCTGTCAAATGAAAACTAATTTCAATGGTCTTCTTGTATCATCAATGTCTGAAAAATAAGAAGTGATTTCAATCTTTTTTTAGTTGGTTCGAAAATAAATCAGCATTGCCTGACAAATGAAGAGCAATTTCAACGGTCTTCTTTCAGTTGGTTCGAAAATGTATCAGCATTGCCTGCCAAATGAAAAGTAATTTCAATTGACCTTGTCTCATTTAGTTGGAAAATATATGCACTAACGCCAGCCAAAAGAAAAATTATTTCAATGGTCTTCTCTCAGTTTGTTCGAAAATGTGTCAGTAATGCTGCCACACAAATGAAAAATCACGAAATTGTCTTGTCTCGGTTCATTGGAAAATGTATAAGCACTGCAAGCCAAATGAAAAATCACTTCAATGTTCTTCTCTCAGCTGGTTCGAAAATATAATCACCATTGCTTTCCAAACAAAAACTCATTTCAAAAAGTCTTCTCTCGGCTGGTTCGAAAATATGTTCTTCTAGGTTCCTTCCTCAAGTAAACCCACCCCTCTTTCCATAAGAAAAATTGTATTAACCTACCTTGAGGGTAAATCTGCAAGTTAACGAGCTGCTGTGCCCGGACTGCTTAAGGGGGAATGGTTGCTCAAACGTCATGTCTTCGTCTTTGATGAGTCGAGCAAGAGAAAAGTCTAGTTTCCCAAGACTCTTGTCCTTAACAGAATCAAACAGCTAAAAAGAAATGACACAAACAAAACATGAGCTACCGAATACCGTATTCGGACAATATGGCATTAACAGAACTACGTTAGCTTGAATAGAAAGAACTAAAACTGCACACCCAAAATTCAGAAAAACCTAATTCTCTTGAAACTATGTTGAAGACCAAAGTTCAAGTTGTATCATAAGTGACAATTCCAATTGTTTTGGTTTTTAACTAATGTAGATCACGACTAAAATGAGTTTTTTTTTAAACAAGAGAATGGAACAACAGATCTCTTCTTCCATTTTCAAATCCCTCTTTCTTTTCTTCCTTCTTCCTATTAAACTCGTCTTAGTGTCTAGTTCTTGGAAGTTGGGACCGCGAATCAGGAACCGGAATCCCCCTCCCCCCTATTCCCGTCTGACAACTCCCTATCAAACTCGTCTTTGTATCTAGCTCTTGGAAGTTGGGACCATGGATCAGGAACCGGAGAAGTTTCTTTGAAAACTTAAAACCCTCTCTCTTATTCCCCTCCTTCCTGTCTGACACCAGCTACTGGTGAGACCATCTCCCAGTAAAACTCACCTCAATGTCCAGTTCTTGGATGTTGGGATCATGGATCAAAAACCGGAACGGTTCTTCAAACACTGGGCTGATAGAATCTGGGATTGTCTGTACATTAGCATTAAGAAAATACAGTTAGAAAATAACAACAAATGGTTCCTGGAAAACCATGACCATCGTTGAAAACAAGAAAAAAACGACAAGGTGTGGAGACTCTTAGAATCACAGAAACCAGTAACTTGGTAAATTGGAAAGAAGTGTAATGTTTTCTCTATTTATTTTGCTGTTACATTATTCAGAGGTCTCTTAAAGTTTAACAAAAGTTTATCCGAAAAGACGCAAAAGATCTATACGTGTGAATGAACAGAGGCAGCACTTTCTTAACTTTAATCATGCGGCAACAAAAATATTGATGATGATAAGAATCTAGACAGGTTGGCCCATTCAGTTCGGAGAATGGTATAAAAAGGTTCCCTATAAACTTGAGGACAGACCACATGAAACCCTGCTCGTATCGATCAGAACGTGGACTAATTGAAGTCCTCCACTAGGAGATGCATGCGAGACTAGATTATGGACTTAACGTTCCTGTCCACAAACATATCGCGAAAGAAGGCCGCACAAATGTTGAACACTTCGCAAGGCCTTGGAACGAACTCGGGCCTCACGCTTGGCTGTCAGAGGTCTTACCGACTGAACCAAGCTCTCACACGAACTTGTTAGGGAGCTTAAGCAATGAGGGCGCCAGCGCCGACGACGACAGCAGAAAACAGTAGTGAATACAATAGCTGCACGTTGGAATGCACCGTGCTGGCCACCTGTAAGCTGTCGTCTTCACAACTGTAACGTGAAAAGCTTAATTTTGGAGTTCTTACGACTGCGAGAACGAATAACAGAAAATTTTGTCAATATCTTTTATCTTTATGAAGGTTATTTTAACCTTTTTCTCTTCAAAAAACGTAACTAGGACAAAAGAAAGAGCAAACGAGCCAGACATGGTTAAAAAGAGAAAACCAGCTGAAAGACGTTTTTTTGTAAGCCGTCGTCGTCGGTGTTGCCATCCTCGTTGTTTAAGCTTCTTATTGTTATGATGACGATGATGATGATGATGATGATAATGACGATGATGATGATGATGACGATGA
>JAOBAT010112489.1:258-14367 GCA_026413305.1 Hydrozoanthus tunicans
GATCATTACCAGGGCCCAGTTGTTCAAAGGCCGATTAGCACTAAGCCAGGGTTGATCATTACCAGGGCCCAGTTGTTCAAAGGCCGATTAGCACTAAGCCAGGGTTGATCATTACCAGGGCCCAGTTGTTTAAAGGCTGATTAGCACTAAGCCAGGGTTGATCATTACCAGGGCCCAGTTGTTCAAAGGCAGATTAGCACTAACCCAGGGTTGATCATTACCTCGGCCCAGTTGTTCAAAGGCTGATTAGCACTAACCCAGGGTTGATCATTACCTCGGCCCAGTTGTTCAAAGGCTGATTAGCAGTCTAACTCAGGGTGACATTTTTAACCTACGTTGTTTTTTCCAATTTACAGAGACTGATTGGAGCTGAGCTGTAGTTTGGGAAATATCCAGTTTTTTCCATGGAAAATCCAAATAGGATTTTATAAGAACCGAAATACTGCTTCAACTGTTGGCTTAGAGTGCCAAAGTAAAATAAATTGATGGTATCGTTACCATTATGTTTTCGTCATAGGTACTGTTGTTATCCTTGTACATTGTGTGTTGATGGTGAACAATAAGACAAAAAGAAACAAGGCACAGGTTACAAAAATGATTTAACTTTAAAATACATATAACAATACTTGAATCCGACCCCTTCGCGGAGCCTTGTTCACGCTAAGTGAGAATGCTTGGATGTTAGCAGTCATGGGCTTTACAACACGTTACGAATAACTGTCGTCATTCCATATGTAAAAGGTCTGTCGGAAAAGCTACGTCGAACCCTGAAGCACCATGGGGTGCAACCTCGCACCCAGGCTCATTTCACTCTCGTGAAAGGACCCTGGTTGTGGCTGGTCACGTGTCACGCGGAATCCGCGTGGTAAAAAAATTCAGACACCAGGGTGGAGTGGCAAAGCAGAAAATGTCGTTGTGACAATGATGTTATGTCTATGGGCTAGAGAGGTTTTTGTGTTACCCCCAAATCAGAGTTCAAAGCTAAAAAAAACCAAAAAAACTCAGGTTCGTCTAGCGATCTAACGGTAATAAAAAAATGCGCAAAAAGAGTTTTTAGCGTTAATTCAGGTTGTTGACTTGTACTTATAGGGTTTGCTCTAAAATATTTGATGCTGATCACTGCAGAAACATTTTCAATTTACGCAATGCCACCTTAACTAATCCTTCTATCGACGACGATCGATCACCTTTTTGAACCGGTGACCGTAACCCGTCGAGAGAAGCGCCAAAAGATCCTTTTTAAAGAAAACAAATGTTTTGGTCATGAACTTCAACTCTGTGAATTCGTTAGATTTGGTATGCACGAAAGAAACTAAAAATTTCGGTTGTTCAATAAAACTCAACAATTTTAGTTATAAATCTCTCACAAGGCTGTCAAGAAATTGGTTGTGATAATTTTGGCTGATTCAAGAAAGTACGAGATGCTAATTAAATGTTTAATTGTCTTATTATGGTTCGGTAAAACAATTTAAAGTCGTGCGAACGAATATTTTATGGAGTTAATGATAACATCGAGTTCCTAAAAGATAGTTAGGATAGAGTAGCTCGGTGAATTTGGCAGATAACCAAGATATACTCGGAGTGAATTGTACCATAGAATCGGATTTACGGGATTAAAGTTGTTGAATGTTATATCAAAGGACTGTTCGGCTTCTGACCAATTGTAACAACAGGAAAATCTCTGCAATTGCCTGCAATTGTTTGTACCCTCCCCTAGAGAGTAGTTTTTCTCCCAATGACAAAATTGTTCTCATTACTCACCCTCACTGCGGAATAATATTGACAGCGTGGCACGTGACCAGCCACAACCAGGGTCCTTTTACGGAAGTAAAATGAGCCTGGGTACGAGGTTGCATGGGGTGGATACATTTTCAAGCCTTATAGCACCCTCAGGCAACTAGTGACTTTTCCAAAAGATCCCAAAAAATCGGGGACACTTGTGGGCCCACTATCGCGTCTCGTGTTGTCAGGGGCTGTCAGGGGTAGACTGCGACAGTTCATATGTCGGAGAAACGGAACGAACATCAAAATCCAGTAGCGGCCCAGTAGCGCTTCTTCGAAAGTTTCACGGCATATTCACAGGGACTGTCCAGGAGTCCAAGTCCAAGTTTTGGACCACGAAGATCGATGGTTAGACAGGGAATCAAGGAGGCAATTTACATTCGTGTTCACAGGCCTGATTTGAACAAGGACACAGGCAGATACTTGCTCCCCAACATCTGCCGGGACAATCTGCTGCGGTTACGTGGTTACGTGTTCCTAAAGCCCGTGACCGCTAACATCTGAAGCATTCTCACTTAGCGTGAACAAGCTCCGCGAAGGAGTCGAAACCTTGCTATTGCTTTCAAATATTATTGTACTGTGTATTTCAAAGTTAAATCATTTTTGAAATATGACTGAACCAGTACAGCAAAACATTCGCAAACGCAAGGCACAGATTGTAAGGGGATTTTTTTGTCAAATTACTAAACGTTTTCCATGATACACTGGGAGACTAGTGGTACTGGAAGTTGCAGCCAGTATCAAGAAATTTGGGTTTGTTGGAACAATTTGTATACTGCGGATGTTGTCAGTTTCAGTCTCGTGTTCCTGGTAGGGTCACCCATACTGAACAGGTCGAAAGGCTACCAGACTAAAAGCTTCCCACATCCTCTTGCGAGAGGTTGGCCAAGAGCTAACAACCCTCTACCATAAAAAAATTTTGTTACGGAATCATCGAAGAGAATCTTTCAGCAACCGGTCCTGGGGTAAGTAGCATCTTCAAGAAGAAGGTTTATGACGAGACAAAGTGAAAGCCAATCGGAAGTTGTGAGGCCAAATATACTACTGACTTCTAGAAAGACCATCAGAATTGGAACGTAAGAACGATGTATGAAGCAGGAAGAACAGCACAGGTAGCTAAGGAAATGAGGAACTATGGCCTCGCTGTCCTCGGGCTGAGTGAAATTAGATGGAATCAGGCTGGACGGCTAACTTTATCATTGGGAGAAGTGATTTTATTTTCAGGTCATAAGGAGGAAGGAGCCGCTAACACTCAAGGCGTCGCATCGATGTTATCAAGGGAAGCAGTAAAATCGCTGGTTTGCTGGGAAACAGTCAGCCCTAGAATTGATACGGCAAAGGTCGCTAGTTAACAGAAGAAGATCGAGGTTAGTATTATACAGAGCTACACCCCTACCAACGACGCTGACGAAAGCAAGAAAGAAGATATTATCCTAATCATGGAACACTTTCATGCTAAGATTGGATCTGATAACACCAGCTACAAGAATGTTATGTGGAAAGTATGGTTTGGGCGATATGAATAAAAATGGAGAGTTGTTTGCTGACCTATGTTTGATGAATCAGCTGGTCATCGGACGTAGCATTTTTCCACACAAGCCGACACATAAAGCTACGTGGGTATCACCAGAAAACGGATCAGAAAACCAAATTGACTATATTTGTATCACCAAGAGCTTCAGAAGAACCCCATAGGACGGCCGGGTTAAAAGATGAGCCGAAGTGGCATCAGACCATCACTTTATGGCCAAGCTAAAACTGCGTCTGAAACTGCATTGTCAACCAGGTGGCTCAAGGACGAGATACACTGTGGATTTACTTGGGGAGTAAAGGATGCGAGACAGATACCAGGAGCGGAGTTTGTCAAATGGATACCAGATGCTACAGGGTTTATATGACGCGGAAGGAGTTACTGAAACTTAAACCGAATGGTGAAGGGCGAAAAAGGTCTTGACGAAGGCCTGCGAGGAGGCCATCGGCAAGAAAAAACAACACATAAAGATTGGATGTCTCTGGATATAAAAAAGTTGAAAGCTGAATTAAACAATTGTCGAACAAGAGCTATGAAGGCCAGGGCCCTGAAAGTATTCGGAGGAGCTCACAGGGAAGTACGGAGAAGTATCAGGAGGGACAAAAGAGGCTATAATGACAATTTGGCGAAGGCAGCAGAGGAAGCTGCAGAGAAAAGGAATATGAAAGATCTATTTTGTTGCACAAAGAATCTGACGGGGAGTCACCATCGAATACAGAAACTAGTAAAGAACAAGCACAGAAAACCCTTAACTAAAGCAGAAGATCAACTTAAGCGCTGGGTAGAGCACGTTTGAGAGCTCCGAAATCGACCTGCCCCTCTAGATCCTCCTGATATTCCACCATCAGATACTGTTCTCCCCTTAAATCATGACATGTCAAGTAAACCTGAGATCAGGGGAGCCATTCAGGCGACGAAGAACGGAAAAGCAGCATAACCCGACGGGGTTCCTGCCGTAGTTATGGAGGCAGACATGTCAGCATCAGTAGATATTTTGTATAGACTTTTTGCTAGAATATGGAAAGAGGAGAGCATCCCGGAAGAGTTGTGAAAAGGGGTTATTGTCAAAGTTCCTAAGAAAGGAGACCTTGGTGATTGCAACAACATGCTGCTATCTGTTTCAGGCAAAGTGCTAAATAGAATACTCTTAGAAAGAATGAAGACAGTAGTTGACACAATGCTCAAAGACCAACAGGCAGGCGTCAGGAAAGACCGATCATGCATGGACGATTGTACCTTACGGGTTATCATAGAACAATCGCTAGAATGGAGCTCGTCCCTTTATGTCAACTTCGTGGACTATGAGAAAGCTTTAGAAAGCTTTTGACAGTGTAGATCTGGAAACACTGAAAACTTTTACGATTCTATGGAATTCCAGAGAAGCTTGTTTCCGTCATAAAATGCAACTATGAAGGATCTACTTGCCGCGTGTCCCATGAAGGTCTTCTTTCGGAACCTTTTGAAATTAAACTGACTGGAGTGCGACAAGTGTACTCTAATAATAGCATACAATGGACGCTCTGGGAGCAACTGGATGACCTCAATTATGCGGATGACCTTGCCTTATTCCCAGCCACAAACAAATGCAGCAAAAGACATCAAGGCTGGCAGAACAATCAACAAGAGGACTGTGAACTGCGGTAAAAGAGGGCGAAGGTGCTAGGGATGAACATCAAGTGTAAAGAACGGCTATCATAGTGTATGGACAACAGCCGTAAGACGTTAAGGATTTTACATACCTTGGAAGTGTGTGGATACCCTGGGACAACAGACAGAGATGCACTACAAGGCCAGAGCTGCTTTCCTTAAAAAAAGTTTGGTCATCAAGAGAGCTAGCTGTGTATATTTCGATCTAGTGTTAAGTCTTTTCTTTTCTATGGGGCAGAAACATGGAGCACGACCACAAGAATACAAGGCAGAATCCAAAGTCTCATCAACAATTGTCTCGGAAAATTTTTGGACTCTGCCGGCAAGACAAAGTGACAAATTAGGAGCTATGGTTTGCCGGTTTCAATACAATACTTTGGGGAAGCCAATAAACAACATCACGCGGCAGGCTCTTTCATGGAACCCCCAGAGGCGGAGGAAACAAGGGCGACCAAGTAGCTGAAGGAGAGGAAAAGGAGTCAAAGAGATTGGCTGCAGCTGGATAGAACTGGGAAGAAAGGCTCAGAATCGGGCGAGATGGAGGAAACTCGTCAGTGGCCTATGCTCTGAAGGGGATGAATGGTATAAGGATGTTGTCTTTTGAAGAAAAGTTCTATAACATTTATAAGTCAGGTAAATTTTTTTTGTTGAAATATTAAATTGAGTCAATACTCCTTGGCTAGGTTGTTCAAAGGCTGGTGAGTTTTAACCTGGGGTTAAAATGCCTATATGAAATGAAAAATTTGATTACTTCAGTAGATATTAAACCTTTGTCCTTGCTAAATGAGGAATTAAAAAAATGTCAAAGACTTTTATGGTTCTCAAGATGTTTTCAACTGATTAAACCACAGGTGATTCTGCTAAATTTGCATTTTTAGAAAATATGCTGCCCACACATAACCTTTGGATAAATTCGAGTCAAACTTGGGCTGAAGACGTATCTCTTGGTAGACAGAAAATAAGAAAACACAGTTTCACTTGGACTTAAATTCTCCTGGTTACGATTCTTGTTATTTTAAATCAAGAACATGGTTTATTCCTTGCAGTATTTAAACTTCAATAAACTGAACTACAGAACAGCTGCAGATACAAAACTTAAACAGCACAAGCCTCGTTACAGTCACAAAACAAAACTGACCTACGGCAAAGTTTATTTTAAATTCTTTAACGATATCCGCAAAGCAAAACGTTACAAAATATTTTTACATGATTGGTTTGATCAAAATAAGTCAAATGTCAGGTATGTAAACTACACATCAAATGGCAGAATCACTCTAAAAAATTGAATTTTCTCAAATAGTCTTGAACTGTTATGATTGCTTCGCAGTTCAACTGGAAATCGTCTGGATTATTTCAATTTTTGCTTCATACATCCTGTTTGTTGATGCAAAACAAACCGATTCAAGCCTTCCCACTAGAGAAGAAGAGGGCTTACATTTTCCAAAAACTGGACAGACATTCCTAAACGCTTACACAAAGATGTAGTTGAACTCTAAAACAACTAATCTAACAAATCAGTTTTTGTTGGTGTTGCAATGATAAATAAAGGCCACCATCTTGGCTAAAACAATTATGTGCTAAGTTTTGTTACTTGGTGATCAGCGCGTTAACAGGTTGTAAACACGCTTTTTTTATAACAACTGGTAACTTTCGGATAGGGCTGGCTGTTCTTAAACTTTTTGGTGAATTCTGTCTAAAATTGCTCTTAAGTTTTTCTTATTTTCTGATATTTTCGAAAGAAAAGAACTGTTAGGAAAGTTACTAAACTTTCATGTTGACTGCAATCTGTGATTAAGGATTAAATTAGATACTTGAAATTATCTGATCAATATTTCAGCCTGGGGATTTGTCTTAGCTTGTTCTTAATTTGTGGGCAAACTTAGTCAGCATGTTCAACAAAGTGTTTCTAATAAAAAAAAGCGTGTTATGTGTCGATTTGCAAAAATTTACTTGGCTACTTCTGCGAATCCTGCACTTGGTGCTTTAGACAACCTGAACTTATAGCTTAAACTGTCACCTAAAATACTTCACGAAAGGCATTTTAACAACTTTTGTGGTCTACATAATAAATAAGTTCGCCACGAACATAACAATAGTGTGTGCATGAATAACACAAAAATCAAAACACAACATCCGAACATAGTTCAATACAGCTTGTTGTTATTACAGTCTCTGCTAAAAGTGTATACCACGAATCTCTTCTTCATACATGGCTATTATCAGCATAAGGCTGAACCCCACTAAAAGACCAGCATTTTGAAGAAGGAACGTCACCACTGCGTCAGTGTGCAAGGACTCGCTGTGCATCAAATCTGGTAACTGAAACAAAGTGAAAGAACAGGTAATGAAGAAAACTGGTACAACTATCGCTGCATAAATCTACAAGCCAACATGACTATCATCGTACAAGACACAAGTACTCTATTACATTGATTAAAGTTAGGCATTATTCCTTTGAGTTGTATGTGTTTTTAGATCATGAGAGAGAAGCGGGACTACTCATTAACAACAATATTAGAAAATAACAAGTAAAGCAACTATTCATATCTTTGTAATAACAATTATGATAATCTTTTCATAATTATAATAACTATTATTATTACCATTATCGTTATTAATTACTATTAATATCTTCTTCATCGTCATTATTTCCAAACAGGGTTTGCTTACCATATCCACTAGGGCGACATACAGAAAAATGCCTCCAGCGATAGCAAATATCCACAGCCTGACATCACTCATTTGGCCAATCTGCAAACCTATCACCAGCCCAATGTAACAGGAACAGGCCGACAAGAAGTTGGCTAGCAGTGCCATCTTAACTGACAACCCTGCTGACAACAGAACTGCAAAGTCTCCTAGAAGAGACAAATGGAAGAACAAGTGTTTATATTCCTTATTCTCATAAACATCATTCAGATAAAATTAATACAGCTGAACTTTCAACTAGTTGCTAAAACCAAATTAGGTGACTACTCTTTCAACTTGTTTGGGTGAGAAGAAATGATTGATTCATTCCATTTTTTGAACCAACTTATTATTCCAGCCCTAAAAACATTTGCTTGTCTTAAGCTTATGAACGATCAGTGTTTCTAACTTTTGAATGAATCTATGTTGAAACCCCAAAAAAGACCATTCACTTTGCTTGTCTTGAAGAGTAGAAATTATTGTTGTTATTAATTTCATCTTTTGAGCCAGATGTAAACCTCACCTGCAAAGTGTTCCAAGAAAAAATAATAAAATTGACACTTATTCTTGTAAAACTTTAATTATTCTTCTGCTTCAGCTATTCTTATATATAACTTTAAAACCACTAAGATTGTTGACTGCCTTAAATCTTTGCCATCAGAAACTTTTCGAAACTAATATTGCCAGCGCTAGCCCTTCATAGGAACAAATTACTCCAGTACCTTAAAAACCTTTGACAACAAAGAGGTAACACAATCAACTTTGACGAAGTAGCTACACTGTAAATGATCTAATAAACGCCCACTCTCAAATAACCAGTTCTTATCTAATAAACACCTCCCCCGAGGTGTGAAGTTTGAATGAGATGCTTCCCTCGCATGCTTCCCTCACATGCTTCCCTCTACTAAAGTTCAGGTGTCTAAAAGACGTCCCCCAAGGAAATGCCTCAAAAAACCAAGGAAATGCTCCAAAGAGTAAATTAACACAACTAATTTATTTTATTTTCTTGCTTAGGGTTTCAAGTTCAAAGTAAGGGAATAGCGTGCTTTAATCTCTGTGCTCAGTTCCTCAACAACTTTGGTTTGGTTTAAGTGCAATAGATGCTTTCTCTAATAATCTTGTTATCTATTTAATAACCCCTCCCACATGACCCCTCAAAATTTTTAAAAACACCCTGGGCATTTCTTAGATCATTTAGGGTAATTGTATTTAGTTGTTGATGCACTCAAAGAGTTTTACAGTTCTCTGTTCACTTAAATGTTGAGTGAATCAAGTCCAAAGCAGAGGTGAAAAAGGTTAATTCACACCAAATCATGATATGAAAGGTTTTCCTTACCCAGTTCGTGAGGTAGCTCATGACAAAACACTGCAAAGGATGTGCTTATCCCTCCACTAATGCCACTATTACCTCCCTCTGAGAAGGCAGCACCGATGGCCAAACCATCACTAATGTTGTGGATTGTATCCCCAATGATGATCATCCATGCACAGGATGAGATGCCTTCTTGTTTTTTAGGCTTGAAGCCTCCCTCCTCACTGAAAACTGATCGCCGTGATAAGGTGGACTTAAGTGCGGATTTCTTCTTGCGAAGTTTGGGTTTATCAAAGGCTTTGCTGTTCTCTTCTTCACCCCCACCAATTGAGCTCTAACAGGTGCAAGGAAAATGCTATGTTTATTTTATAAACTTTCAAAATTTGTCTTTTTCTAGAAAAAGTTTATCAGTTATAGGTGTTTTAAAATCGATTTTTTCTTTACTTTGTGACACCATAATTATTGGATGGATTGAAGTGAGACATATGAGACCTGATAAGTCATTTTGTACAACTTTGGAGGGGACACTTTTAGCTAGAAAAATTCAAAACTCTACAAGTTGTATCTTGGTATATTCCACCACAAGTATCTTTTTCAAACTAGCTTGTCCGACCCAACATTTTTTAAAGCACTCTCTTGTAAAATTGAAAATCCGATTTTACATCATTTGCTCTTTAAACACCGGACAAGACTTCCACAGAGTTTAAAGGCGCTCAAGATCAGTTTGTATCAGCATTGCGTATTGAAAATTCTGGATTTGAGTATCTTATCCCCTTCTCGCTATCCAACCTTATTTGACACAAAGCCAATCCTTTGAAGAACTGTTACTGTGATGTAAAAAATAAAACTTTTTCAACACAAGTTCATACAGCAAGATACTTAAACCAAGCATGAAGAGGTGTTACCTACAGATTATTTAAAAGATTCTTAAAGAAGTATCAGCTGAGCTTGTTTTAGACAAATATCATAAAAAGAGTTTTGCAAAATTGATTAACAAATAAAATAAAGTTTCCCCACAGCTATCTTACAGTATGCCACAGAGTTCCCTAGTTCTTATGCAGATCATTATTAAATTTGTATTTTTGTTGGCTTTGTATTAAATAATGTATTCAGTTATCAACTTTTATTATTTAGTAATATTTCAACTTCCTACTATATACTCAGGCACTTGAACTTTGTTGCTATAAACCATTGTTAATTGAATTACATGCTATTTATTATTTAGCTAGAGTTTGTAATGAAAAATTTTCAAAACAAAACAAAAGTTTACAGTCATCAATTTTAAAATGATTTAATTCTTATAAAAGGGTTGTTCAGAATTTCAACACTTTCTCAAGCATGCATAACTTTTCACCCTCCTAAAAGCACAAAAATATTAATTAATAGATTTAAAATAGACTTAATAAAATTTTAAAAAGTTTTTGAAATTATACACTGGCCTAAAGCCACCCAAACACAAACCCGAATCCTCTAGGGTACACTTTGTATGTTCAAGAACAAGTTGAATTCAGCAAGTAACCCCTAATGAAAGAAACATGTTCCAACATTTTAGATGTTTTTCTAATTCACGTTCCAGAGTGAAAGAAGATTCATCTAATTTGTGATCATAAAAAGTACACTGAATAGTTGGGCTTGGTGTATTAGAGCAATTTTCTCAATGCTTTCAGTGAAAGAAAGACACACAACACATTTAACTTTAACTTTTTACTTTGTGTTATGGTTATACATTAATCTTAACCCAAAAGATTAAGAAACTGTTCAATCATTTAATTTACAACACCTAGTTTAACAACAATTCGTAGCACAAACATTTTAAGATACACAACCACTCAATTTATTTAAGGCATTTAACAAAACAGGTCTTAAAAGTGTTGATAACATATGACTTGTGCATTTGGTTTGAGGAATCAGTTTTCAGTTTGAGCTTATTTTTTCTTAAATTAAAAACAAAATAAAATCAATAGTTTCTTGAGCTACAAGCTTCAAGAAATCCAAGGTGTTTGGCTTAATATTTAATTTTTTTTGTCAAGTCAACTCTAATTTAAAGTTTAAGGCCTTCACCTTTTAATAGAATATTTACATAGATTCAACAATAAACAGTCAACCAATCAAACTTGTAAGTAATGTCATCTTTAGTAACAACTTTTGTTTAAGGTTTGAACTCATCTTACAAATATCTTTATCATTTGCTTTTTGTTTCCAAGTGGCAAGCTGTTTCAATACAACAGAAAGTCACATTAAATCATTGGTCCAACAAAATGCAGGCATTGTAAATTGAAAACTCAAGGCTTTAGCATGAAAGTGCACAGGCTGCTGCTTCAATACAAGCTGATCCGTCAGCTGTAGGTGGCCACACTGGGAAGGGGGAGTAGGAAACTGCAGAACAGGCATGCTCTTTTTATTTTGCACCCCTAAAAAATACTATTTTTTTACAAAAACCTAAAAAGTACCAAATTGCCAATTTTGACTTAGAAATACATCAAGCTCAAGCAACCCAATTTTAACTCCCCCCCCCCAACTACCACATTTAAAAATAAAGTATAATATACAGTCAGGTTTTCAAATATACAATCTGCAATTTACTTTAAATATCTATTCATAAGGCATGCTGCCTGGTTAAAACCCAACTTGACCGAGTTCCTGTTGAAAGGGAAGATTAGAAAAGGAATGAAGGAAAGCATAATTTCAGTTGGAGTCATAAGAAACAGAAAGAAAGGAGTATTAGAGGTGTTGAAAGATTTGTGATTTACCATGTTTGTGAGCACAATGCCATTTTCTTGAACTGGCTTTCCATCTTCCATTGGTATGTTAGGCATTCCTGAGTGATGTTCCATCATGGAACACTTTCTCTCCTTAAAACTCATGTGTCTGCTTGAGGGTCCAGGAATCTAACATGTGAGCAGGAAAAAGGCAACTGTTAAAACTGAACTACTATGAATCTGGTAGCAGAGTGGCCAAGCAGTTAGCTTGACTGTATGTTCAATTTGTAATCCTAGGTTCTAGGAGTTCAATTAAGCCCTAGTCAGATCACTGTGTCATGTCCTTGAGCAAGACACTTTATCAAACTAGTTCCAGTAGACTCGGCTGTATAAATGAGTACCAGTTCTGCTGGAAGCTAACTTGCAATGGATTAGAGTCCTGTCATGGGGGAGTCAAGAGCCTCTCATTTGCTTAACACTACAGATCTGCTCTTGAAATCACATAGAAGCCAGGGAAGCCATGATGCTACAAGAAATTTCCGCAATGTGATTGTGAGGAGGGGGTGTACATTTGTTTCAAAATTTCAGTCAAAGAAAGTAAAATGAGTTTCATCAAAATAATGTTAAACTTTCATAGTCAGTATTCTTCTGAAAACTGTACCATTATCATGAAAAGTATAACTTTTGCACATGTACACATTACTAAGATAATCTGTTACAAGTTGGGAGGAAATTCACCTTTAGAAGAAGCAGGAAATACTCTTACAAGCTTTTCTTCTTCCACTTAAACCCACAAAAAATTACATATCAAAATTAAAGTAACTATAATTCACTTAGACTCTCAATCTACTAACCTCAACATTGACATGACTGTGTCCATGTTTTCCAGTTTTCTTGGCAAGTGCAAAATGCATCAGTGTTTCAAAAAGGTAAAAGCAGTATATTGAACAAATAACAACAAGTGCTTTCCAGATAAAATCTGGCACTTTGTGTTCACCATGCCCATGGCTGTCTGTCCCAGACTCTTCTGAGTGTGCATGAAGCCCAAAGCTCTATACGAGTGAAAGAACACTTGACTTACTAAACAACTTAAAAATAATTTATTGTGTTGGAACTTTAAATAATTCATATTAAATACAGTACAGTAACACTGTTGATTGTCAACTATTAATTTCTCAAAACTAGAATCCGTACTTTTAACTTATAAAGTCAAAGAGAATGTTTCTTTTCAACATGAAAAACTAAAGTAAACTATGTTTGATTAATTCCTAGTTTCTCTTAATTAAATGTACATAGTGCTCAATTTGTTAAGACTGGCCAGGGATGAAAGGATTAATATTTCTTATATAACACCTTAATTTTCCTCTTAACCATAATATTTTGCTCTTAAACATTCACACTGACTCCTTGAAGTTTGAACTCTCAGGTGCCAAATAAACATCCCAGGATGCTTTTTCATTACCTCTCAAGGCTTATTAGACAACCCCTATTTATTCATTTTCAAGTTCTCGTATAGTATAGATATCAAGTGGTTATTTAAAATTTACTGATCAGTTTTATGTTTGGTGCTCATCTTTTCCTCTTTTTGTTTGGATTACAGTGTGGGTAAAAATAATCTAGAGTTGAGAGCTCAATAAAATAATAATGTAGACCATATTTTTGCTGGTCTCTGTTATCTTGTTTTTAATTTTTAAGATCAATTGTTTCACCCCTTGTTTACGATATGGACCCCCGCATTCATTACATTTTAAGAAACTTGCCATCCCCTGGTATATTTCTGCTCTCCCTCAGCACCATTTATTTGGCAACTAAGAATACCTAGCAAGATAAATTAGCTTTAACCATATGTAAGTTTTACTAGTCACTCTTCACATACATAAAGTTTTATTTTATCAGGACTGTCCTTAAAATTGCTACACTGAATAACTTCCCTGAATGAAATAAAAATGTTATTATTATTGTCATCAGTTTTATAATTAATCATTTAGTTTTGTTATTATCACTTATGATCAATTCATTATTGTTAAATTTGTTTTTACATCTATAGATCATTACTCCTAGAGCTAAGAGGTGTTTTCATGCTACCTACATGTGGCAATAGATGCAGCAGAGCATCACCAGCCAGTGAACCAACAGCTAATGCGACTAAAAGAGCCAAAACCTTCTTGTACATTTTCTTTCCAACTAGGGGAACAGTGCCAACACCAACCAATGACAGAACACTGATTATTGTCACTGCAGCAAACCCATAACCCCAAACTGAAAAAGTAAAGAATGCTTGGTAAGTCTCTCTCAGGAACATCACTAACAAGTAAAGTTGTTACTATCTTCCAGGGTAACTTGTGGAAGTAAACTTTCAGATTGTAGTTAAAGAAAGCCTCTACTGTACAGACAAATTTCATTCATTGACTTGATTTACTATTTGATTGGTTGTTTGAAACAAAGATTCC
>JAOBAT010112500.1:0-14363 GCA_026413305.1 Hydrozoanthus tunicans
AACTTTTTAACAAAAATATCGAATTTTCCCACGACGTTTCAAAGCGAATCGTCACTTCCCCCAACCCCCCCCCCCCCAACCCACCCCAAACGCAAAATTGACGTTTCTTGTGCTAAAATCGATATATGAGGCTTCCCTAAGTATGCCAAAGACAATCTGAGAGAACTTGTCGCTCAGTGTAGTGAGGTGAATTTGTATAGTATGTACAAGTCACAGATCTGAGGGCATTCATAAAAGAGATGGTTTATTGTTTCTATAGACTGAGAGTTGCAAAAAGAACATTTATTGTGGAATTATTTTATTGTTACCGTGATTTTGTTATCTTTGTCATCTCCAGTGTCAAGCTTCCTCTTAAATTCCAGTGTTGTAACTCCCTTAGTTTCACTTGCACTCATCAAGTGCCAGTCCTGTTGAGCATCACGAGGTGGGGCTTGGCCTCTACCATTTGTAAATGTGTCCTGCAATAGTTGTTGTTTAGAAACCTTTGTTTGAAGAGTATATATCGGAATTGTGGAACTTAAAGTATTAGAAATTATGTCGAAAAAGAAGGAAAAATAAAATAACTCTTTTGGTTGCTGAGATACAGTATTAAGGTTTTTCAAATATGCAAATGTCAGGAACTCAGATGAGAGTAAATTATAAAACCACAGCCAGCTCTTAAACTACATCTGCAATGGACTTGAAACTTGGTCACAACTTCATACTCATCAAACGACATTCAACTATAGGAGATTTGATGTTGCCATAGCAACATATCAATCACTTACCTCATGTTTCTAAACTTTAAAATTTTGGGGGTTTTTTTCTATTTTAAAACATTTTTTACTCAAAAAATCAGTTACAGTCATCCGCTATGGTATTTGCTATATACAATGAAAAAGAGAAGACTTTATTTTATATTTTGATGCCAAAATTTTTTTTTCTACTTCAAAACAAAAAAAGAGCTGGGACCGAGGATGTTGCCATAGCAACAGCATAACAAACATTATAGCATGTGTATGTGTTAGTGTAAAGCATTTATGCAAAGTTTCAGGGCCATTGATCTGGTATTCCAAGAAATACTTGTTGTTTTGTGATCTTTCCATTTTTCAAGTTCCTGGTACGACGTCACAACCTATCTAAAAACCTTAATATCTCAGCAACCGAAAGAGCTATTTTAATGAAATAAATGACATTTTTCATCTTTTTCAAATTTTCTAACACTTTAAATTTCATAATTCCAATATATACACTTTAAATACACATTCCACATGAGACAAAGGAGTGTTGTGATTGTTTCTATACATTATACTGTACATGACATTGTTATTATATGAACATATATATGGATATAATTATTATGATTATTAGTTTAAGAAAAACAGCAGAGACTACACTTTCATCCCGACAAGCCTGTTTCATGATTAGCTCCCTATCTTTAAAAGATTTAATGTGAAGAATACATGTTACCATCATAGGTCTTTATACTTGAAACTTTAAATATATTTTAAATAACTAGTATAGCGGTATTTCTATTTTTTTACAAATTTGAAAATTCAAAAAAAAAAGAAAGAACTGCCATATATACTAATTATTGTTTAAAGTGCCTATAACAATAACAATCATTTTTGTAACCACTTAAAGTGTTTTGAAACTGAGGACGTTTAAGAAACACATTTTTTAATTCGGTTGTATTCTCGATTTTTTTTCACATATTTGAAGTTCAAATTTTGTTGGTTCATGACTGCGTTTTAGGGGGACTGGGTTAAGACATCATTTCCGGACATCTCTGGATCAAAACACAGCAAGATGGACGTGTATGACACAGAGATTTTTGGTTCAGAAGTACATTCCAATTCCTCATACAGTTCTCAGTTCTTTTGCCCCTTTGTGTTTAGAAAATATCTCATTTGCTCAATATTACAAGTTGGGAATGACGTCACAACCCAGTCCCCTGATACGCGATCGTGAACCAAGATCGATGTCTGAAAATTACGTTCGAGCATAGTTAATAAACGGACTGGTTAGGAAAGTCGGCAAACCTCAAAAGGGAAATACAAAGAACGTACAAAGATGCTTTGTTTTATGTTGAACGAACCGTGACCCTGCACATTCTTTGTTTCAGGTGTTAGTGAGAATATTTTGACTGGCTATTTGTTGGTTTGCATTTCAAAAACTTTTGTGTTTTGTGCATGTTTTGTGCAGGGTCAAGACCAGAAAACAAAAGAAAATTGCGAACAAAGACATACAACAATGGTCTCCTAACCAGTCTGTATAAATTATATTAACTATGGTTTGAGCAACTGTAGTAAAAAAACAATTTGACCAAATTTCAAATTTTTTTTGCAAAAGTACTTTAAATAGTATATGAAATGATTTGATCCAAAGAAAAATGTTAGTGTTATATGCACTTTAAAATATGTAAAAATGATGGTATAAATAAGGCATCTAGATCTTGTAACATGTATTTCTAACATTAAATCCCCTGAAGAGTGAGCTAATCGCAAAACAGGCTTGTCGGGATGAAAGTGTAGTCTCTTTGTTGTTTTTCTTAAACTAATAAGATATATATCACGCTCTATTTTTATCTATTGAGCACTGTTCAACAGAAAAATCGAAGCATAGACTTCCTATATATGGATATATATACCCACCAAATGACTGAAAAATCATCATTAATGCTCTATAGTCTTGTTGTTAATATCTAATAACAATAAAGATTTAATGTAATATTCCACTAGTTAAAATGGCTCTTCACCTACAATTTTGATTTAAATAGAAACAAAATATCATAATATGAAATTACAAAATAAGTTGAGAAATACCATCAATATCCCTTCCTTATAATCAGACCTCTCTCTTATCCCCCCTTCCCGCCCAAAAAAAAAATCTAGAAACAAAGTCAATATTGTACTTCTATACACAGCTACAACTAGCACAGACATATTTGATGGTTGGCTACGAGCGGCCACACACAACACTCAGAGTGGATTTATTTCTATTTTACTATAAAAAAAAAACGGGAATGAGTTCCAACTGCTACAACTGCTACATAAATGCACGTTTCTCGCAGAAAGATGTTTAGTTTACTCCGACGAACCTGTTCCTACAATGGATTGATGAAACTGTATTGTATCTGAGTTAGATTGAGCAATTGTATCATAAAACTAGTTCTGCAGGCTGAGAGCTAAACTTAGTTGATGACTATCAGCTTGTTTCCATTTTTGGATGCTGTGAAATTTTCTGCTGATGTCATAATTTGCTGTCTAGCCACTGTTTAGTTTTCCATTAAGAATTTTACACTACAATTTAATCAAACTAAATTCTAAGTAAACAGTCAGATGGGGATAGTGAGCACATGGTCACACATAGTATGCATTACATATTAAAAATTTAAAGAGTATATATATGGCTACTAAAACTTGCACTCAGTTTTCCAATGTTCTCTAAGACTAAAATGAGCCTATAACATTGTCATTAAAAGTTAACATACTGCTCCAACCAAGGGCATGCAGCTGTTTTGTCTAGTTCTCAAATTTCTTAAACTTGTTTTTTTGTAATTTTTTTCATATAATATTTAGGAAAAAAAAATTTTTCAAATTTTGTAGAAAGCACTAGTTGATCATACATGCTAACCCTAACATATCACACATCTGAAAATGACCACAGTCAAATGTGTCACATGTGCATGCAACCTATGACACCAGTGAACAGCAAAATACCCTTCAAAAATTATTCTCATATGTACATATGTCACATGTGATGAGTCATATATTTCATATGTCATAGTCACACCTGTCATATGCTAACCCTAACATATATATGACACATCTGAAAATGACCACAGTCATATGTGTCATATGTGCATGCAACCTATATATATATATATATGACACCAGTGACCAGCAAAATATCCTTCAAAAATTATTCTCATATGTGTCACATGTGATGAGTCATACATTTCATATGTCATAGTAACACCTGTCATATGCTAACTCCTTACATATGACACATCTGAAAATTACCACAGTCATACTGTATATGTCACACATTGCACCCAACATATGACAACTATATGACAAACATATTACAAAGATATGACAAACATATGACTTTTCACATGTTTGTCATACATTTGTCATATGTTTGTCATATGAAATTTTTCCAGTAGTGATGGTTCATAAAATAAGTCCATGACCCCCCCCCCCCCTTTGGCAGCACTGATTATTTTGGTCACCTCCTATTCTTCAATAAGCTGACTGTGTAGCTACATTATGTACTCTTTCAGCTCAGTTAGGTAAACATTTTCTTTCAGACCCAAATTAGGCAAAGTTTGGTTTTAAGTTTTTGTTGTAAACAAGGTGCTACAATTTAACTGCCTAGAGTCATTCATGGAAAGTTTTAATTCTGAGGGGGTTTTGGACCCTCACATTTCAAAATTCCTGGATCTGCCCATGGCTCTTGTGTGTCAAATATCAGTTGCTGGTCAAAGTATAGACTGAGCTTAGCAAGGTCTGTGCAAAAGACCAAAGGTAAATAATTTCTTGCCAGATCGAACAAACAAGGTCAGGGCTTGACACTAAATATTCATTTCACTTTCCATCATATCATGGAAAGCGATTTTAATATTTTACTTCCCATTAATAGCAAAAATTTGCATTCCCAAAAAACTTGAAATTCCAAAATTTGTTTGCCACGGACAATCGTACTATCTCTGTCCAGGCTTCCGGCTCTTTCATTCATAGATTCAAAATGGTTGCCAGTGCTGGCAATAAAATGAAATGATCTAAGTTTTTTTCTTAGTTAACTTAAACAAAATTAATTTTTGACACTCAAAAAGAAGACATCTGTTTTAATGGAGATAAATTTTTCCAAAGATGCTTTAAATGTTGTTTCCGTATCAAGCAAGCATTTGCAACTGTAACTGTTAGAATTAATTTTTAAGCTTTCCAAAAATCACCAATTTCAAAAAACTCTTTAAATCTACCAGTCTTCAAGAAAAAAAATAAAACTCAAAATTCATCCAAAAATCCTTAAAATATTCAAGCTGACTCTCCATCATTCCATCTGTGTTTTAAGCATACAGTAGGGATTTTGTAAATTTATTCAAACCATGAATAGAGATATGGGAAGAAAGACATGGAAAAATGGCCACAAAGCATGCTTTGGGTTTACTCCTGCATTAAGCTTTCTGGTTATAAAATATGTGGGTTTTTCAAAATGTTTAATATACAAAAATCTTCTTTAGTTCTACTATCAGACTTAAGATTTTGTTTATTCATTTGCCTTCTTGAGATTCATGCATGCACACACAAAAATTTCATTCATTAGTTATAATAATAATTTGCTAATAACTTAAAACTTTACTGCCCTTTGTTATTTAAAGGCTACATTGTTCATGAAACTTTTACTTTTTTTGAGAATACTGTGCAATGCTAACTCTAATAAATAAACGTTTATTTATATTTGAATTTGACTGTTTAATTCTGTCTTGGCTAATGCCCCAAATAATAGTTTAGGTAGAGCAGAATAGTGGTGCACTAGTGTGGAAAAATCTATCAAATTTGAATAATAGTATAGGGTTGAAAGGTTTCAAATACAAATTTGTAAATCAATATAGCAATATTATTAACAATAAAAAAGTATGAAATTCAATCTATTAGCCTTTTTATCTTGGAGCAAGGATTATCAAAAACAAGGATTGACAAAATGAAAACACTGAGCATTGTGTCCAAAACACTGATAGCCAGAAAACCTGCAGCAGAGATACTTGGCTTCCAAAACCAAGAAATTAATAATACTAGTACTACAGTCTATTACTAGCTAGTGACATCAGAGTATAATTTATATAAAATTTATAGTTTCTACCACAAACAACAATTATTTTGGACTATTTTAAAATGCCAGAAGTAAACATCTATAGCCACACTAAATGTTGTGACAGCAATTCCATGTAGTTGACAATTTTTTTTTCGTTCTGGACATACATGTTCAGCAACCCTTACAGTACAGATGAATTTAACTTTATGTGCTTCATTGACATTCTCACCTCTCCTTCTAATTTGGATTCAAAATTAGAAGTTCTGAATATTAAAAGAGAGCTTTCCAAAATAAACCTCTCTGAATAAAATGAGACCATATATTAAAGTGCATATGAAGTGAAAATATTTATTACTTCAATGGCTAGACCTTGCTAAATGAGGAATAGCGGCAAAAAAATTTTGCTAAAATCTTTCCTTGTTCTTTAGATATTAACGTTTAAAATTTTCATCTAATGATGTCATGAAAGGTTCTGACAAATTTGCATTTTTTCAAAATCTGCTGTTAATCCGTAACACTTGGGTGTATTTTAGCTAAAGTTGGATTATTGATGCATCCGAGGCAGATGGATCATTAGTCCAAGTCTGGCTCAAACCCACCCAAATTTTACGGATTGGCAGCAGATTTTAGAAAAATGATGATGCAATTTTTAAATGTTGATATCTTGAGAACCAGGATTAATTTTGGCAAAATTTTTTCACTGCTGTTCCTCATTTAGCAAGATCTATCCATTGAAGTAATAAAATTTTTCACTTCATATATATGCACTTTAAATACTAGAAATTTTACAAAGAATGTAATATACAAACTCACTTTTTTGTCATTTATCTCACTGTTTCCCTTTCTCATATTTTTTAACTAGATTCTTTTTTACTTTTGTTCATTCTCCGTGTATAAAGTCATAATTAGGCTAATTAATACAAGCACGATATAATGATTCACCTCTGCTGATTTGAAATACGTCTCCTCCTGCATGCATGCCAGTGGGCCAATTAACCTACTGTAAACATTGAATGCAAATTGCTCTGACGATGATTTGAATTAAGTTGATCTGTCATACAATAGTTATATTACTATATATCCAAAGCACTGCACATTTTTACTGGCAGAGTGAAGCAACATCAGCGGTCATATTCTAGCGGCACAGAAAGTTAACTTAGCTTTGGTTTCAATAATTATATGGGTGGTTAATTGAGTCAAAGCCAATCATTTTTTTGTAAAAATGTTTTGAACATGCACATATTTCATGCAGCCAATCAGCTTCTTTGATATATCTAACTTTAGACAAAAGCACATGAACTGTTGACAATGATTGTCGACGTTGGTTTAAAAAGGCTGATGAGGTACAGGTCAGGTATGAATTGTATACATTGAACTCACTGCAAGAAGGAAGCGCGTTCATCAAGCATCTGAAAGCTTTGACAAGCTTTCAAGAGAAAGGCAATGTGCTTTTATGGCACTTTCTTCTTTGTTGTGCAATCAATGTGTTTTTGTTCACTTGTGGATGCAATAAACCGTTGATCAGATTCTTCACCATGGCAATAGAATGTATTTACATGCTCTCTCAAATGTAAACAATTTGCAGTGTGAACATTAATATTGTTGATTGTTACTCTGAACTGCACCAGAGTCGGTTTTGTAATCCTGTATTATGTTGAAACGTAGAAAGGTTTCCATTTAATTAAAGTTGTTGATGTTTAAAGTTGTTATCTGAACCAAGACATTAAAAATAGGTTTCTTTTGTGTTTCTCAACTCATATATATTTGACAACTGACCAATGTGAGTTTTTAACTGATCTTGAAAACGCCTACACAGTTTTCCTTTCCTTCATAAACCAAACAAATTTTAAAAGCAAGCAACACGAAAACCAAAAAACTTTTCGTCGTCCGGCAGCACTCCATTCTTTGTAAGAACTACGAATTAGTAGAAAGTAGTTTAGCGTAAACATATCGAGGTTTGCAAAATGCGTGCCAAGTACTATGATTAGGAACTGTTTTTACGAATTTGCATATTTAGTGATCTATTCACATCACTGACGAGTACCCGGCTCACAAACTCACGCGATCTCAGTACACATTACTGGTCATCACATTTTAATCCAAGAAAAAAAGTTCAAAACCTGTAGTATTCACTAACAAGTATAGCTGGCTGCAATCGAAATGTACTTTAAAATCATTACGCCAATTTAAAACCCGCAAGGATTACGTCAAGATTAATACAGAACTCGATTCCGTGTTCAAGTTTCTTTATATAACTCGTAGACTAAGTATAGTGACAACTCAGGTTCCAGTGCCAAGTGTAAAGAAATAAAATGTTTTCAATATTCGTCTACGGTGCTATCCAAATCATATATTTATTACCAAGCAGGCGCGGCTCTAAACCGTTTTCATTTTTGTCGCCATGTCGGTCAATCGACCTTTGAACTACCTATTCTAACAGCGAGATATATATTTCCATTTACTTTTACTTTTCACCCTAAAATATAAACCGCTTAAAATGTTATTCTTCTCTCTAAAAATGCTGTAATTTAGGAAGTGTTTTAAATTTACAGACTGTTTAATTTTATTGCTTCTCTACAGACAAACAGGTAACTGTTTTCCTTAAAATACGAAGACACGAACCACGTACGTAGGCAGTATGTAGCTTTTAAATTGAAAAGGAATAACTGAACAAGATATCCAATAAATATTTTCTTTCTCTGCTTAAGTTTTGTCTAAACTGTTTTGTTGTATATCTAATATACATAATTACTTATTTAACTACGTACTGCGGTTGTCACAAGTGTGCCATTGCAAGTAAAATGACATAATCACGCCACCTTCGACTCGGAATATTTAGCTAGTATGCACCAAACTTTTTAATAGAAAAAGTTTTCGTGTAAACTTACCCATAGATACTGGGTTCCATTTGAATCCACACCGCCAATAGCCACATCGTAGCTGTCCATACTGTCCCTTGAAAACACTTCAGTACCACTATAAAGAAGCCTAGAAACGCCAAATCCGATCCAACCTGTTGCTCTAACTTCGGTTTTGAAGTAAAACATTTCTTCTGAACTATTGAAGGCCCAATACACTTTGTAGTTGCTGTTATTGAAAGTCGTATAGTTGGTATATTCAACTGCTCCTGCCGAAGTAGCGACAACAGCCACAGCAAACAGTTGAAATAGCATCTTCGAACCGTTTGGCGATCTGCCTTGCCTTTGTGTTCCTCTGAAAACATGAAGCGTCAAAATTAGCTGTTTAATAATTCATTGTGGTTTTTAATATGCAAATTTTTAACATGCATGTCTTCCAAATAAGTCCATTAGATTTCCAGGGACTGGAACGAGCAAGGGTTCGCCCGACTCCCCTCTCTCGTTCCGGAAGCCACGATGGCAGCGAAGGAGACCAATGTGTGTTCTGTTGGCAACGAATAAGAGGAAGAATGCACTCTTTTTTTCTAAGAACACCAGGCTGAAAATCATCAAGAATTTAAGAACATTCTTAGAACATACTTAGGCTGAGAAAAGGTGAAGAACATTTATCTATGACGTTAACTTATAATTAAAAAGTGTTTTTAAAAATTTTGCTTTTCGCTGCGCTTCTTGACTAAAGTTCGCAGATTTTACATCACATACATGTTTTTTCATTTACCAAATCGCAGTTCTTACAGGTACTGAACATGATTGTACCATTTACGTTACATGTGTTTTTTTATACTCTCTTAAATCAGTAAAGATTCTTTAAGAACATGTTGAAGAACATTTGAGGCTGATACCCCGAAAATATTTGAAAACGTTCAGCCTCGAGAAAAAAAATTCGACATTCTTATAAAAAAAGAGAGTGTACATGTATACTAGTTACTACTCCACTCTTAAATAAAGATAACTTTGTGCAAAGGAAAGCACCATGTATAGATTATATGAAACATACCATATATCTCATATGGCTCCTTTTACTGCCTCATCGACTTCCCATCAGCAACAGTCGTTCTCTTTTTCATACCCCGATTGCTGCAAAACCGTTTGACACTTCCCAAACAATAGCCTTTGAGATTCGGGAAACGATTCTTCAAATAGTTCCATGGCCAATATTTCCTCGGACAAAGTCCTCTTCAAGAATAGTTTCAGTTATGCCGATATTTTTCCGGTTGGTAACAAAGCAGCAAATCCAGCAGTTTTTAAGTTTATACTCTGATTTTCATTCTCAAAATAAACTAAAAACAGCAACCAAAAATCGAAGCTCGAATACCGTCATCCAAAATCATAGGAAAACGAAAAGTGAAATCTGAAGTTCATATTCCGTTTTCCAAAATGGCTGGAAAACGAAACTAGAATTCAATTTCCGTTTACTAAAAGAGTAGGAAAACGAAATAAAACGTGGTAGTTCGAATATTGTTTTTCTGTTTCTTAGAAAACGGTTGGCACGCGCGTACTTAGTCTTAGGTATGTGTGCTATTCTATAGACTCAAAACGACAATTTTTGAATTAGTAAGGCTTTTTTCGTCAAACCAGCACTAGTTGTTCAACACGTCGTTTATGCTCAGTGAGGAATAGGAGTGAAAATATCTTCGCGAAATCTTTTATGTTTTTTGAGGTATTAACATTTAATTTTTTCAACTGTTGTTGTCATTTGGTGTATCGTATTCTCCTTCGCGTACTCTCCTCTTGATTAGTTTTCTCAACCACGAGCGCATCCTCCCAAACTTTTGCTAGTATTTTGTCTTTTGCAAACTTTTGATACTGACTGTGACAAAAGGAAGCCACGACGGCTGCGAAGGAGACTAGAAACAACCGGGATAGCGGGAACGAGTCTTCTCTACCCCCAAAAGCGTTATTTTGGTGATTTAAAGTAAAATCAAGATTCAATGTTTTTTTATCATATTTTTCTTGGGCGTTCAAAAACTAATTTTAATGGAGGAAGGGTCAAATTGCGTATTCCTAAAATTCCATTTCAAAAGAGGGTGGTAAATGACGTTTTTAATGGTTTCTTGTTCTCGTTTCTTCGAATGTTTGGCTCAAGCCTATTTCAAAATAAAAATCTTGATCTTTCCGCCGGTCCAACCCTGCCGATGAAACTGGGATTGTGGGACACATCTTTAGATAAATGCATTGATGGGCTGATTAATTAAGTCAAATAACACATTGCAGTTTTAACTGACACTTTAAAATTGCGCGTTTTTACAATGGTAAAATTTTAGACCGATTTTTGGTCGTTGAAAGACCCTGATTAGGCCTAAATTTTCACAAATAAAGTCCTAAGGTGAGCAAAGTCCTCATAAATATTCAAACAACTAATAGTTGTTGAACGACCTTTGTATAGTAAAAACTCTCTTTAAATGTCTCTAAAGATCGTGTGTGGCAATGCATTGTCACTATACTGAATGCTGATTTGTAAAATATTTTGCAAACCTCTTGTTTTACTAAGGCAGGCCTGGCGGAGCCAGTCTGGTTGGCCGGACCAACTTTAGAGCCAAGTTTTTTTTATTTGTTTTTCTAAAAAGAACATTTATATTTTAGTTGTCGACATCGTTAGAGTAGCTTTTACGTCTGCCGGAAACATTGTATTTTGTAGCGTGCTTTTTTAGAACAATTTAGTAAGCCAAGAAATCCTCTTGAAACCATTATACTGGGCAGTGTTAACGTTCATTGAAACATGAGCTGACTTTGACGAACGTCACGACCCAACCTCGTGATTAGCAACTCACAACCTTTAAATCGTCACCGGTGTGCGACACATGCAGACTGCAGAACAGTACATTTGAAAACCTTAATTTTTGTTGTTGTTAAAGATTTGTTCCAAAATGATTTTTTTTTCACATCAAATAAATTTGGGATGTTTTGATAAATCGATCTTTTCTTGCCGTTGTTTATGTCATGTTAGTTTCCTAGAGAAACGGCTTCTCGCTCCAGATTTTTTTCTACCAATTAAATCAAACATTTGTTCTCGCACTATTATCACTATCACTGAGATGGAACGACACAAATTAACAAACGTAACTAATAAATTTGTTTCATTTTGTTCAGAACTGATGCACGTTTCACCGCAATTTTTGTTTCATTTTTTCTTCATTTTTCTCTGAAAAAGCGCCATTTCGCATCTAAGAGAAGCTAAGTTTGCTCGCGCCTGCGGTGCTCGAATAATTTCTCTGTGGCCGGACCAACTCTTGAGATTTTCCGCCGGGCCTTTAAGGAGATCGTTTCTGGCAGTAAACGAGGAACTCATGTTTGGACATGTCTCTTTTGAGGGACTTCCCTCAGCGGTTAGTATTAAGTATTTCATCAATTAGTTTATTTGCTGATGTCTATAACAAAAGGTTTAACTGGATCGTCGCCCAGTTTTTGTTTTCTCGAGCAGTGTTTCAATTCGTTCAGTCCTGCTTACTTTGTCTCCCCTCCGGTCCTGACTCGCCACTAGTTAACGATATTCACTTCGTAAAACTTAACTTGGCAGTTTTTAAACAGCTTTAAAGATTACTTGCTATTTCAATATAAAGACGCATTCGACCTTTGAATGTTCGACACTTATCATGGAGGTACACTTCGATCTCTTAAGCTTTTCTCTCTAGTTGTGATTGATAACGTGGCAGTTGCAGTTGTCGCATTATAAGTTACTAGTAATTATCTTTTTTTCAACAAAGTTGGTCAGTTCCTCTTTACGTAGTTGTGGCCACAAAAACAATTGTTGCAAATTTATGTACACGTCGTTAAAATGTCAAAGCCTCGTCACTCGTTTACTGACGTAGGAAAACAGGTGCTCATTCAAATTTTTTCCGCTTTTGCTGTCTACGGAGTGGTTCAACGTCATAATAGGAAATCCAGCTCAAACCAGGCTGCGACTGTAATTTTACAAGAAAAAACTTAACTACCTTAACAGAAATAACAACGTAAATTAAGGTCGTAAAGTACTCCGGCGATAAACCTGAAATGTGATTGAAAAGTATCAGGCTGATTTTATTATACAGATCTATACACACGTTAAGCTGCTTACAAATATGATGCAAAGCTCGTTTACACAAGCCTAGGCCCCATCGGCCATATGACTGTTAGGTTCTATTCGTACAGGACAAAATCATTGTACCTCAACGGGAGACGCGATTTAGCTCTGCTAGCTCTATCAACATTTGGTGTTCTAAGATATAGTCTTCTACCTCATCATCCTGTTGTTTCTCTTCATCATTCGGGATGACTCTCAAAACATAATTTATCATCGTCTGACTCAGATTCACTTTCTTCAGATGTCTCTGTTTCTGAAGAAGGGTTTTTGGTTCTGTCTTGTGGAGGTCCACAAAATGTCTATATAGAAGTGCGCTGTAATTCGTTTTAGTTTTTCTGCTTTCTTTCCTATCACAATCAAGCCGGAATACTTTAGGTATTTAGTCAATTTACCTTCAATTTGTTTAATTTGTATTACCAGCGGCGATCATGTATGTCCAGTCATAGTCTTTGTACTCTCTATTGCTTTGAATGACGCTTTTCTTTTTCCTCTCATTATCTCGGTCAAGTGAAGCATGCTTTAGATCTTCAGAATGGTTCAAATAATCAGTAACAAGTTTAGCTGCATTTACGCAGTGTTTCTTGGAAAATTCTTCTGTTTTGCTGCTACTACCGGAAGAAATTGCATGATTATCTTTAGAAATATTCTTTAGTTTGGCTCTTGGTACAAAATCGTCTACTAGTCTAGTCTTCCCCTTGGCCTTATTATCTAGTGTGGGTGTTATCAATGCACTCATGTAGCTGTGGCCTGGGTTCTGTAGATCTGGAAATGGGGCAGGTACTCTGGAAAATCTGGGCCCCACCCAGTGTCCTTTTTTAAACTGTCCACACATTTCTCCATATTCTGTGCAGCAATCTTTAACATACTCCATATAATGCTCTCCCAATGTTAATGCTTTTCGGTGAATTCAACAAATTTTAAAATTGTAAAAATTTCTAGGCACGTTTTGTCTCTGAGACACAGCTGCAGCGCTGCAGTTTTTTGTCACACATTTAAGACTGGTTCGTTCATGTTCAATAAAAACAATGCCCTCTTGTTCATTGAATATTTAACACTTATTCTATTTCAATTGAGGTGGAAAAAGTTGCAGAATATCTACTGAGCGCCGAAGGCGCGAGCTAGATACTAATTGAGCCAATATCCAACGAAATTGAAATAGAATAAGTGTTTTAGTATATACCAGAAAGGCAACTGTTCCTTTTAAGAAAACGAAAGATTAAAAAAACACACACTTCTACTACTTGAACCACTGAGCGTGGCGAGATTCACGCGTGAGCAGCCTAACAATTCTATGTAACAAACGTGTTTTGACAATTTGTCGACTACAAAATGTCACAACTGACGTAAAACAGTGAAGTTCTTTGGGCTGTTTTAATCTTCTCATGTTTTCAGAGCAAACTTTTTCGTTATCGTTATCCCAAACAGACGCGAAGCGACTACTTCCGTCCGCCATTTTGTTTGGGTGTCATTATCTACTATTTCGGAGGGAAATATTGTCTCATAGCTACTATTTCTAAACCAATCAGTTATCTATAATTTATACTAAATACGTTTGTGTTTATCATTTTATTAAAAAGTTATGTGCC
>JAOBAT010112511.1:0-14362 GCA_026413305.1 Hydrozoanthus tunicans
TCCAGTTATCTATTTCAGCCGCGCAGGTCTCAACAGATTTGCTGCCGACCGTCAACAGCTGTGCTGCCAAGGTTTGTAAACATAGAGTTAATAAACTGCAGATAGAGAGGAAATTGAAAAAATGAAGATAAAAAGACACAAGCCGTGATGAGCCAGTAGGAGGGCGATGCAGAGCAATAGAACCCCACTCCGGATCCAGTGGCCTAAACTTGTAAATTCTTGTCATGAGTATTCAAAAACGTTTTTGAAACTTGTTGACCTGCAATTCTTTGAAAGATAAGGACCGAAGAACAATTGGTGTTTATTAAAATATAAATCTGGGTCAAACTTATCTTAGCAATTGAGAATCTGAGCCGTAGTTCAAGCTTAATTCTCTTTGAACTTTGTGGTTTGATTGACATAAACCTAGTTGTACGAGTACGGAAAGTTTTTTTCAGCTAACTTTGTTGTTCGGACTTAGCGATGCTTTTAGTGTTTCTCTTAAAAAATAGATGTGTATATTGCTGACGTGTGAGATCTGGTGTAATCATGTCGACATTTATTTTACGTCTTTAGAGAGGCGCTAAAATGAGCCAAAAATATAAGGAATTTCAAAAATCAAGATCACGAGTAGGTGAGCAATGAGAGTGACTGATAAATATAATATATTGTTCTTGCACGCTCACGTTCTTTCTAGTGTATTTGTTACGTGTGCAAAAGCACAAATTCTTTGGTGAGGGATACGTGGAATGTGGTTGAAACTCACCCAGATGGCTGTCCTTACTAAACGCAAACAGGAATCACGAACTCCCTGTCTTTGAGAATGACGTCAAGGCTTACGTACGCACTTGTAACGCAGCGTGGTGGCTTTCAGGTTACGTTACACGGAACACACGCAAATCAACGTGTTGTTTGCCGTGGTGGCTTGTGGCATAAGTTGTGTTCTTCAATATCCACTAATGGGGAAAGTCAAGTGCACTAAACACTGACAAACACAGTTTGCCGTGGATCTGAAATTTGTCTCATTAAACTAGATGAGCGCTGTTAATACTAAACTTAAACTCTTCATACCCGTTAACGCAATTAACTTAAGAAGTTGTTTCAATTCTAGAGAGTAAATGAAAATCTAGGGTTGAGCGATGTCGCACGCGTCATAAAATGCCTTTAGTTATCTTAACTTTTAAGTTTCCCTTTGAAAGAAATACAATTAAGATGAACTAGCGTTCAGTACGTGACCTCACTCAAGGTTTTCAGTTCGTTGCACTCGGAACGCCGCTTGTCGTCTTCCCCTCTTATCAGAGTTAAAAAGACAGAAAAGATATGAAGAGTATCTAAAATTGTAAAAACATGGCTGCTTTTCTTATTAAAACGCAACGATCACGCTTAAAGGTCGTGAAATTAGATGTAAGGGTATTTTCGAAATCTGCTATGGCTCCGCTTTGGAGAATTAAGGTAATAGAACAAACGAGAAAATTCTACACTTCTCCCAGGACTGGGTTCGAACTCGTGCTGCCCGCGGGCATTGGTAAAAACGCTATACATAGAAGGATAGAACCTAAGAATAAAGGTTCTCAGTATTCCATGCTCGAGTGCCGGACTCGACAAACTTGGTTATAAAAAAATGTATGTTCAACTCAAAGCAAGAGAAAAAAGGAGGCTAACAACAAATGAAAATAAGTTTTCGTTGTTGTTGAATTTTATTTAATTTCGCCAAGAAGGTTTTTTTTCTTGAGGATGAGTAATTGCGACTGGTCCCTTATCAAATCATGCAATCAGAGGAAGACGTTTTAGTTTATGTTTCAAATTAATACTTGGCCAAAACTTAAATCATTTCTTGTTTGTATTCCGCTCATTAGCAAATTTCCTGGTCGTTTATTTAAAAAACGTAATTACAATTTTAGTACCGACATTCAAAAGAAGGGTGAACAATAAAAAGCGCTATTAATTATAAAGCTTGTGGTAAATAACACACCAGTTTTTAAGACCCCGTCCGACCCTTTCTCGTGCAAGCTGTTATCGCGATCAACCCACAAATCAAGAGGAAAAACATATATAATGTAATGTTAATGTCCGTTAAGTTTTAAATCGTTGAGAGTTGTCAGGGCTTTTTGCTGGGTACGTATAGTCGAAAAATACTATTCTAATTTCCAAATCTTTCCGTGTTTTTAAGTTATGCCATTTTGTTGCAAAAGAAAGTTATCACACGTAGCCATTTGTCGCCATGTACACTATTTTAAGCATGATTTCGTTTGAGTGAAAATGAGCTTGAAGGAAGTGAAATCTAACAATGATCAGTTATTCATCTCCTTCTTTATTCAAAGTTGACCTTGCTTGGGGAGCCAAAGTATATCAGGATCAGTCCAGCCGCCACTTAAGTTCTACCGTCATCACTACTCGTCGTATTGGCTTTGTACGCAGACACAATGCTGTGATATTGCTTTTACGACCTGTTGCATTCATGTTGAAACTTCCAGATTGTTGACGCTGTATTGTGTTTTGAAGTGGCTCAGAGTAAAGCCCCTTACTTTGTTATCGTCCGCCATGCCGAAACGGACTGCTAAATCGAACGGTTGTTTCGATAGCACAAAGTAAGCCATAAATTGTTGCCATTGCTTTATATATATTTGCTAACTAAAGAGATTGATACTAAAAGTATGGCATATCACAAAGCTGTTTTGGACGAAACTCGTGTCATATTGGCTTGTCACCATAGGTGGCCGGAAACTGTTTGATTTGTAGATCAATATTGTTATCTAAAGTGCGTAATACCACTCATCCGTACATTTTGAAGCACTTGACTAACGTGGAAGTGTATTTTTAAGAACTTCGTCACACAATTCTTTAAATTCTCTTCCTCTCTTGAGAATTTTGGTTTTACACAAAATATCTTGTTTTCGAAATCATATAGTCGTTTTAAAAGAACTCGACCTATACAAACCTGCGTTTATCTGCTATTATAGAATTAAAATTGATTGGTTTTGAAAAATCTTTGTTCCGGCTCTTCTTTTCACAAGTTCATCCAGGAAACGATTTGCGCAGGTTGAGCGAATACGATATTGGCTTACTCTAGCAAATTTTAAAACATTGAATCAATTTAATCCGATTCAAGAACGTTGAGTGCACTACATCTTCATTCCCCGGCGTGTTTGTTTCGCTAGAGAGACTTGATCAAGCTACCTTTTTACGTTTGCCTTGCAATAGCTTTGAGCATCTGTATTAGGAACGAGTAGCACCGGCAAAAAGCGATCAAGGTTTAGGCGAAACCTACCAGTGTTTGATATTTTCTTGTTCTGTCAAAACCAAACAGCTTGCAGTAAATTTTTACTTACTGGTTCTAACATTCTAGGATGTTTGCCACGAAACTAGACATTTTAGCCACAATATTAGTTCTCTTTTTAAGTTTGTTTCATGCCCACTTTTGGTGGCTTAGATTTAGCTTGTTAAACCCTTGATATGAGCACGGCTCAGGATGAAGCTGAGTAAATAATTAGGGTTAAGAGAAAGAATTTACCTCAATGACGGGTTTGGAGTGCCTGCTTTAGTAAATGATAATTGTTCTGTCTTTTTCGTTTGTGTTTTAACCCAAACTCTTTCCTGGTCTAAACAAGCATCTCTTGAGTTTTTTCTCTTTTTATTCTAAGAGACCAGGATGTTGACAACATATTAAGTGCTTTTGTGGTACAGATACATGTTTGTATATTTGCAGTTTTTGTTTTTAGGATAAATCTCGACTGATTGTACACAAATACTTAAACGATACAAATTGATGAAACTAGAAAAGTGTATTACTGAAAAAGAATTAGTTGATTAAAGTACTCAGTTCGAGCACCGTGTAATCTGACCTACTGTCTCCTAAAGACGTTTTGTTAAAAGGATAGTAAGTCGAACGTTGTTTGAGGATCCCATGTCCAGACAACATGTGCAAAGGCCGTACATTTATTCATTGATAAACACTCCGACACAGTCTTCAATTTTGAACTTTCGAAAGTCTGCAAAACAATTTTGAAATCCGACCATGCTTTCATATAATATAAATGTTTTATTTCGTAATAGCTTGTTTCAAATATAGAGTTCCATACTGAGACTTTTGGTTTTAAACGGTTACGGAAAGCTGTAGAAATGTCTAATATGAAACGCATCTGAATATTCTATGATATAATATATTTGTATTTATGCTTGATAAGTGTTGATCACTGACTTGAAGGCCATCAAGCATGACATAAATCTTCATAGTCAACGTTTGTTTGCTCGTAAATTTTATATTCTTTTATAACAATATATTCGCCTCAGGAAAGGATTGTGCATTAGAGTTTAGAAAAAACAATCGCTAATATAAAAATAAATAACCTCTTTTAAACGAAAAATATAATACTGAATCTGGTATGCAAATATATTGTGTGCTGTGTCTCTGGCTTAATGAATACGCGTTAAGTGAGCACAGCCCGTTATTGTTAATAGTTGAATATTTAATCAGAAGTCTTTCATCTCCTCTGTCTTCAAAGTGAGCAAGAAAAAGTTTACAGTGTTTGTCTTGAGTTTATTTCCCAACAGAGAATGAACAATCACCCAGCAAGCTATCTACTTTTTGCCCAATTATCCTATTACGCATAATAGCAAAACTCAGTCTGGCAACGCCAGCTCTCGATTAAACCCCTAATTACAATATATACAAACTAATAACAAGCTACGCCATAAGCGGACAGAGTCAAAAGTATTTAATTGCGACTGTTGTCTTTCTATATGCGATTAATACTTGTGGGAGTAAATTATTTGACCAGATCTCCCGGAAGTCAGTGAAATACTGACAACTCAGTCCCTAATCATTTAAACAATTTCTTTAGTGCTTTGTGGGACTTTTTATTCTGTAAAGGATCTGTTTATACTTTTAGTAGCTTGGACAATATACTCAATATATTGATTAACAACAGACCTGCCAATGGTAAGCTGTTTTGTCAACTATCAGCAAAACAATCCTTGACATTGTGTGGAATTCTTTGTTTTGCAGATTTGGGGAACCCAACCATTAGAGGCTATTGTGTGAACTGCTGTACTGCAATCGACCCGTGACAATCATTGACTCACCTCTGGCCATTAGCGTGTTGATAAAGAGAGATTTTCAATAGAGAAACGTATAACCCTTGCGTTCCTTTCTCGTAATAACGCCTCAGAGTATGATCTTAATCGCTTTCGCAAGCGCGTTTGCACGAATTTTCAAACTGAAGCTGATTTAAAGTTCCGGGTTAAAAAAATTGATTCTCGCAGTAAGAAGTAAGGCTAAATTCATCATCGAACAAGAAAAGAAGTGATTGTTTATTACATAAAGATCGTTAATACTCCTTAATGTTTAATTTAACACTGGCTACCTTTACACTTTCTATGCTTCGTACGCTTGGTTTGTCTGAGTTTGCACTAACTTATCTTTATAAACGCAAGAAAAAAAGCTTCATAATGTTTAGTTGGTGGTTTCGCTGTTTAACAACATGCAAATATTGTACATCGGTTGAAACCATTAAGACAATTACCCCATTAACCAAGACATGCTGGTCAATTCACGACAAGGCTCCAACACAATTAAGGATCTCGACACACTCAGTCTAAAACATACACGATTTCATACAATCGGCCATTTTCGTTCAATTTTCTCAACGGACAATTAACATTGCTTAAACAAGGAAAACGACCCATTCCCTCATCAGTCGTCACGCTAGTACTAGCTCAAAGTTTCCTCTGAATGAAATTCAAAGCGTACTTTGATATAGTCAGGCTTTGCGGGTAGCAAGGTAGCGCGCAAATTCTCAACAATCAAGTTAAAGTAAGAAAAGTTTCAAGCGAACTACTCATTATATCTCAAATGAACAAAAACAAAATCTCGTCTCCTCCCCAAATATCTTCGGGCTATTTGATAATAGAAGAATCTGCATACAAAGCGTGTACTTTTCCTTTCTCCTTTCGCCATGTGTCGGTAGGGAAGATAAGACGCTTCGCATTCAGTTCAAACTACTTCAAACCTAGTCTCTAACCATAGCAAAAAAATTGAGTGTACAAAAAAAATCAAGTTAATCAGTTCTGTTAAACAATTTTCAATGAAGCGTCTCGAGTGCACTTTTTATTTTGGATGGTTTGTGACCAAAATAGACGCCCCTCCCATGAGATGAAAGCGACAGTGGGCACACCCCCGCCAACAAAGACGACCATTAAGTAAGTTTTGACCCAAGCTTGTCAGGTGAAGTTAGGTTAAACAGGTAGGTTATGTATAATTAATAGCACGAACAGTCTTTAAGCTGTACACAATAAAATGCTTCTCTCAAACTCGGTTGTTTTGGCTTAGTTTTCAATCTGGTTTTTCTTGACGCAAATGGTTGGTACAGTTAAACCACCTTTAGGGACAAGACAAATCATTCATTAATGACTATAATAATGCCATTCCATTTAGGTATTGTTTTGTACCTTTGCTTCTGGCTGATCGATCCACAACTGTCAGTCATTTATTCTGTTAAGATATGATAAGAATCTGGCTGCATACGTAAGTACAATGGGGACTGAGAGAGCTCGGGGTGTTTGTTTCCTTTGGGCCAACGTCATTTAACAAGGAGCTCAAGAATCCCATGACGCTTGCAGGAGAGTTATATTTGAAACAAACTAAAACTTGTTTTAAAATTACTCATAATATCAATACGTGACAAACTTCCATTTTAAAGTGATACGCTTTTGAATAAGAAAAGCCTGAGTAAAAAATTATTTTTCTTTTTGTTTTCTAGATACAATGCCGAGGTACTAAAAGAAATTAGCGTTATCGCTCTAAGAAAAAAACCCGGCTATGTTTTTATCTTTTTGGAATAAGAAAACGAAACCACCACCCAACCCAGCTATATGAACTTGATCAGAGGTAAACTAACTCATTGAAAAAAAAAACTTTTCCAGCTGAGGTTATTAAAATACAAAACGATCCGTCGGTCGCATTAGCGTCTTTTTAGTAATTGGTCTTTTGTGAGCTGACTGTGGTGTGAATCGACATCTGTGTTCAATTCTGATTAAAAACCAGACATGGTGTACAAAACGTGCACTTGAGAGCTCACATTCAAAGCAAATGAAAACTGAAACAAATCCAAATTAGCCATCTCTTCAATAATACAAAAAGCTTGTATCTTCCATAGTCATTTTAAAATGCTAATATTACAAGTTCAATAGGAATTGAATCGCTTCTAATATTTCTGCAGCAAAATAATAAAGAAAATTGTTTGTTTGAAATTGACACCCAGTATTTACGATGGTAAAAGTGACACCATTTTAATGCAGCACTTTTAACCGTCTTTATAATTAAATGCTCAAGGTTTACGATAGACGAGTGAGCTGGGGAGACAATGCAACGAGACGTTGCTAGTTAACAAAATGTATTCACAAAACTACACTTAGTCGTAATTATTGGCTTTTTTTTTAAATAGCGAGAAATATTTATTTGCAACAAACACATTGTTGTTAAACGAGAACGACAAATATCTCTCGAAATGAAGAAAATTTTTCAAGTATATATACAAATTAATAACATGCAACCGGGAAAAATTGTTACTACCTTTCGCTAGCGCTAACAAAACCGGATAAAACTTGCCGGAGTTATGGTTTCTTGCAAAATTGCAGACGATTCTTTTTTTCTTTTGAGCTAACGTTCTAGAAGAAATAGTGCCGAGTTTAAAGCAGTCAATTCTCATATTGTAGTCCATAGTGCGTCACCTGTCGATTAAAGAAGCTTGTCTCAGCGAAATTCCTAAAACCTACAGCGTACTATAAAGGTGCTTAAAGTTTTATGCAAATAACAGTTGTCTATCCTTAGTGTGTAAACGTATGTTTAATATGCAACCCAGAAATTTTATAGTCTGTAGAATTGCTCAAAAGAACTGTCTTTGAGCATAGAGAAGAAGAGTTTATCGTGTTTATGATTTGCTAAAACTTTGTTTAATCTTTAAAATATGAGTCCGTAAACTGTTGTTGCAAATCTGCTGCACCCCCTCCTGTTTGTCTAACTAGCTAACTAAGGCAAACCGTATAGTTAACTCCGCCAGATAAGGACAACAGGTACTTTTATCAGAGGTGGTTTAACAGACAAGAATACAACACACGAACAAAGCTCTCTGCCTACGGCTAACTGCACTATCACTGTTAATGGTGACTTAGGTGGCTGCAACAAAGAATAGCGCAATATTCTTTTTTGGATGTTCTCGGCTCCACTTAGTCTGTCCTCAACACAGCGTTTAAATCTAAGTTCCTTCCAGTCGTTGTTTTCCGGATCAAATAATTATGTCGGAAATTTGACGTACATAGCTTTTAAGACCTGTATGTAGCAACTATGGGTTAAATCTTCAGTTCAACATGGTCGTTATCTTAAACAATATTAGGACTCCGCAATAAATACTTCAGCATTCAACGAGTCTGCATTTTCAATAAACAGGAAATTGCACACCAAAACAACATAAAATAGTTATTAAGTAACAACATTTCGATATTCAATCGCTCAAGATCGCAAAAATATTTCTTAGAGCTTAAAATAACGTGTAGTGGTAATACGAACTAGTTGGTCACCACGCGAAACGCACAAGTAGAAACTTTAGAAAGAGCTGTTTTATTCAGAATCAACCTCGTTGGCAATATACATTTACAAACATTTGAGGTCTTTGTGAATGACCCTGAAACATTCAAGTGATCTCTTCGACATGTCGGGCGGGATTTAAGTAATTGCCTAAGCGAGACAAAAACTTTCTAACTAAGCACTTTATATCTAAAGAATTGCATTCTTAACAAAAGATTTTTGACGATGGAACTTTATAAGTTCCAACTTTCGTTATTCGCGAATCGAGGCATTCTTTCAGTTTAAAATAACAATATCTTAAATTAAGTTCCCTTACAAATAAATATCTTAAAATCTCTCGAAGTTACCCAAATTTCGATAAACAGTTATGGTTAACGGGTTCCTAGTTTTTTCACACGAATGGCCAATAACGTGCAAATAAGGTTGAGAATGACGAGTGAGATCTTGGGCGCGAGGGCTGATTGCGTTTAAATAGCACTTATATAAGAAAGTGCTTTACTATATCAATCTCTTTTAAAGTTCTATGTCAAGAAAGGCTCACGACAGAATAGAGCTAAATGCGTTTGATAATCTTTGAACCAAATCAATCAACTTAACATCTTGCAATTGTCTCCATTGGCAAACTAAATAAGAGTATATACAGAACTTACTCATAAATTGTTTTCGGTGGCCAAGTTTTTTGCTTTCGTCCTAGCCACATCAAATAAATTGTTCTATTTACAGAGTCTTAAAGGTGACACAGTCTGTCCACTTCCCGACAAACTCAATGAAGTATTTGCGGGTGTGATAGCGGAGCCTCGGTCTGATAGCCTTTCACTCCTATACACCACGGGTCCACGTTCGGGAGTTTGGAGGTTGGAATAGAAGGGATGTCAATATCTTTACTCGCCAAAGAAGAACTCGTGTTTTCAGACCATGAATCAGGTCCCGTTCTCGGTGTACTAGTTTCATCTCTGGAGTTATCTTGTTTTCCTTTGAGTTCTTTCTTGTCCTTTGATCTTCGATTTTGAAACCAAATTTTCACCTGTGTTTGAGTCAATCCAAGGTAGTTCGCCAGCTCGGCTCGTTCAGGTAGTGCAAGATACTGAGTTTGTTCGTATCTTTTGTTGAGTTCGCGAAGCTGAAAGCTGTTGTAAATGGTACGCGGTTTTCGTATCTTTTTCCCTTTGCCGTTAAGACGTGGTTCATCTAACGAGCTTTTGTCTGTAAAGAGAATAGAACAGGATAACAGTTGATTAATAATTTGATATGTAAACAAAGTTTTTGTGCCTTGTAAGCGGACAGATAAGATGAGCAAGAAGTAGGCATTTTATACGCTGCACTTTATATTGAACACTTAAAGGTTGTTAAAAGCACACATTTGTGTGACAGTTCAAACATAATTGGGTAAATTCATGAGATCTGTAGCAGATAGAGGCAGAACAACAATTCGCTTGACTTTTACTGCGAATAGCAAGATTAAAATTGAAAGTCAAAATAGGACTTACGCTTAAACGCTACATGGCTGTTTGGCTGTCCGCTACAACCAGCAAATTTGGTTAGTTTGAGTTTTGACCGGTTGGAACACTCAAGGTATGACAACTTCTGCTTACCTTCATGCGACTCGTGTCCGCCGGAGTAAGGTTGAAGCGGCGGCGAAAGGTATGGATGGTGAGACAGCGGATGGTTTAGCATTGGCATTGCCGGAAAACTGTTCCGCGTGTTACAGGAGAGACCGGCATAGTCAGGGGTTGAAGGTCCGTGAATGTATCTCATCGCGTAAGGATTATAGTTGTTATAGTTATGAGACACTGGGTTATAATTGTGGTGAGACACAGGTATCGACGGAGCACTTGGCAGTTCCATGAATGCAGACTTGAAACTTACTGGATCGGCTCCGAAGCTCAGCTCCTGTTGGAAGTTAACACTCATGTGTGAATGTATAAGAAATGCAATGGCAATTATAAAGGTTTTGCTCTCTAAGAAACTGACAGCGAGTGGCGGCAATCTTGAATGAGCTGTCCCCAGCTGAATTGCCCTTTATCAACAATCACACTAAGAACGCGTGCGGCTTTGAATATTTATATGTGCAAATGCGTTGTCGAAGAAAAGAATATGTAAATCTAATTGGTCCTTATAATAATGACTAGCTAATTACATTGTGTTTTACCTTCTAATGACTTACACACACAACAATACATCTGCCTTGCTCAATGCACCGATCATGCCTGTATAATTTTATCATTGTTGTGAAAACTTTTATGCAAGTTAAAAGAAAACAAACTTGAAAGTTTAACTTGCTTACTGAACCTTGAAAGCTTCGTCCAATTTCCCTCCGCTTTGCCCACGCGTGAGGTAGGAACTGAGCTCACACGCCGGTATGACGTTATGTTAGGTTTCCAGAAATAGCTTCGAATATCAAGATGTGAGCCGATTAACACATGTCGTTTAATTGAAGCTAAGTGCCGTTTTCATTCTCTTCTTTAAAATATGTCTTTTCTATGATATGTAACAAGCGAACAAAATAAAATCCTATTCTAATTGCAACGGATAAATGATAGAATTCAACTCGAGCGAGCCGGTAAAGAAAGCGAGTCTTTTGGACGAGAAAAGTTCCCAGCCTCCTGACGCACTTCTCACTTAACCATCAAACGTAACTACTAGTTGTGTGCGGTAAAGTAAAAAAAGTTTTTAAATTGCTTTATATTGAAGTAACTTAACAATGTGATCTTAGCTCGCTGTGAGGCGATTGTTACAAAAAAAAATGATCAAGCTGTATTGTAAAACAGGGCAATTTATACTTCTTATATCTTTAAAACATTCATGTCTTTTTACTTGTACTTTTGTGTTTCTTAGTTAATATTCGACATAATTTAAAACTTAAAAACAATTCTCCCCGAAAGATTGCCTTTACATATACGCTTATGATTGATTAAACTGTTCCGTTATATAACGGGAGAGTTTGTAAAACAATGTTGCTGTTAATGTATTTTGGCAGCTCTGCGAGGGGAACTTTACTTCAAACTTGTAACGAATAGAAAGTTTATTGTTGGTTCAAGCGGGCATATTAAGGTTTTTTATTTATTCCATCTGCTACTTTTTAATCTTAACCAGTTGCCCGAAATTATCTTAATAGCTCGCACCTCCCCGATGCGAAAATTTACACTGCTCTTGCAAGTTTGACGCGCATAACTCATTGAATGTGCTCAGCGCCCATTTAAACGCTAGTTTTAATATCTTGTGATGTTTCAGTCGAACCAGTTTGTCTCTCCTAAAACAATTTAGTTGTTAGCGGTAGAGTCTTCTGAAATTAGATTTTAATTTTCCAAGTACGGGCCACGTAACATTGGTCAGCACCAAGCCAAAAGGTAATTAAACCTGTATATAGGTGAATTTAACAACCATTTGAAAGCTACATTCCGCTTCAGACAGATAGTGTCTTGGGTAAAGAAGTGCTGAAGCCATTATTGCATGAGTTGTGAACTCAGCAAATCAACGCCTTCTTTGTCGTCATCATCTAGAACAAAAAGTATTTAAGCGGACTCAAAAAGCAAAGTATGCGCTCTGCTCTCCAGCGTGTTGTTTTCAATTTAGTTGTTTATTAAAAGCAGTTCAAATGACAAAAAGAATCGTTAAAACCAAACAAACTCAGACCCTGTAAAACCACCTGTTTACAGCTGCTCTTGCAAGCCACATGATTTCACAGAGCAGTTCGTGAACAAATTACTTCCTTAGACCTACTTTCTCGTGTAATCATTCATTGCTCGGCGTCTTTCATGCCCTAACAAAAACTTCTTGACGAAACTAATGTCGGAATTATTAAGCAAGGTCTTCGCCTGCTCACTTTTTAACTTTTCTTGATTTATGTTTTGTCTACAACATCCTTCACTCTTCTAATCAAATTCTTTCTAGGAAAATAGCTCATTTAATTTGATGGAAGGATATTTACGACGATTTGTTTTTACTCTTTTCATCTAGTTTTCATATCACTTGATAACCCTTCTCTCTTTGTCTGTATACATTAATGGAAAACTTGGTGTTAATTGTTTTCACCCTTCTATTGATAATAATGTAATGTTTCTGTCAGTATGAATTGTAAAAGAATCTCTGCATTTCGCCTTACTAAGTAGAAGAAAAGGCGATTGGGGCGAAAATAAACCTTTCAGGGTTTTCAAAGGTTTACTTCGGTGATTTTTTTTGTATAAAAGGGTATCCGTTCACTCATTTAGCAATTGACATGAATGGTTGGCACAAGATTAATAATTTTGACTTTCTAAACATATTGTTTTTTAACTGTTGCTCATTGTTGTAATCTATAACACAGAGACGTGGCTGTGATAAAAGTTCTTTCTTGACTGCATGTATTGGTACATTAAAGCATAAAGTCCTGATTCACATCTGTCCGAAACTGATATCGGTTTTTCATGCCTGTTATTTTTAATCTGTGCTATGGTGATTTTGTCTTAAACCCAACTTGTTGTACTCATTGTTTGAATAAGTTCAAATTCTTTTTGTAGTCAATTGTGAACGGGTTTTCGAGTTGTAAAGAAACCTGTTTAATCTGCAATAGCTTCATTCACTTCGTGGGCGTTACTAGGCCGTGGAAACAAATTACTCGTCTTTGAATTCTTTGAAGTTTTATCTTATAACATAAACACAAAACATGTTTACACTTTAGGTGGGAGGCCGGTGGAAAAAGGCAATAGCCATGAACTAAAAGAAACAATTGAAATATGAACGATCATTGATCTTTTGCAAAAGTTTTCCACCTTGCCCATTGTGAGTGCGATAATTATCAGCCAGTTATGAAAGTTGGCCGGTTTTCTTGAACGACAAACTCTGTCGATGTTGACTGAAGCAACGCATCAGTCAAACAGTTGATGGCCTGTTGTGTTGGCGAGCTCTCCAGCTCAACCATTAACGGCTTAGTGTATCTAGATTGAAAGAACTTGATGATCGGCGTTGACAAACTGGGCAACTATGTTATTATACTTTTTTGCATTTTTCAAACGCAAACAGCAACATTATACAGAACTTTTGTCAGTGAATTGTTCTCAGATGTCTTCTAAATATTATTGCTTTGCTTTCGACGACAAGATGCGATCTTGGTCAGCGTGTATAGGCTGTGGTGAACAGATATAAAAACTACATAAAAATAACTATCTGAACTTTATCCTACAAGAAGACTAAGACATTTTATAGTGCTCCTGAGTTCCAGACTTACCATATGATTATTTTGAAATAAACGTAACTGGTTGACTGCATGTTATCATTTGAAGACCTTTTTCAAATGAATAGCTTAAACACCTAGTTTATTTGTATTTTTAGGTTTTGCGTATTAACATAAACCGTTCGTGGGTTGAGTTGACGGTAAGATTGCGGTTTTTAACTTAAATCGGGTAGAACATGCTTTTGTAGTGAACTTGTCGGTTGAGAAACTTTTCTAAGCCGCTACAAGCGCCTGATCTGATGGGCTAGCTATATACCATGCACACAGAACACATGCACCAATAACGACTACCGTTAAGTGAAGCTTCAGGTACAGATGGGAAATCGCTGTGCTACTGCCTTTTTTCTTACGAGCAACTGAAGCAAAAAACTGGTCGGTTTGAAATCGTTTTATTTAAGATCTAGCATTGTTTTGTGTTTTCAGTGCTGTACTGGCTTTATTGCTCAGCCTCGAAGGCTCAGTTGGCCTTTTTCTGTATATCTTTAACAATGATAGGACAGCCGTAAACCTCGTGTCTCTATCTATCTACCTATCTATCTATCTATCTATCTATCTATCTATCTATCTATCTATCTATCTATCTATCTATCTAT